>CM060837.1:30417500-30562500 GCA_030762175.1 Metallyticus violacea | reverse complement strand
ACAACAGTATATAAGGTAGGTACACCATTCTAGCAATACAGGAAATGCAAGTAAACGATGGTTCTTAGACATTTCTGTAATATTAATAAAATGTATGAAATACAAACGAATGTCAATTGTGCAGTTACAGCAGAATGTTTGGTGTAAATCCACACGGCTGTTGAACAACCAGTTATTGAAAGAAATGACTTTACATTTTGATGCCAAAATATAGTCATGTATTATGTTGGGTATAAAATGTTAAAAGCTGCACTAGCAATTAACCAATAATTACATGATGGTTATAGACGTGGTGACAATGTTAATCAGTGTTACAATAACCGTTACGTTACAGTTAACAGCTCGGTAATGAGTATCCGGCTCAATGACATGTTATGATTTTCTCTGTTTCTTTCGGTAAAGTTCGTGTCAATTATTCTTTTGCTGCGTTTACCGAAAGATGAAAATGAAGACCAGTTATTTTCTAATTATTTTCTTTTCAACATAAAAATAAAAACAACACCATTTTGCAACACGTTTATAATACCTTATAAATAAAGTATATTGACGTTCTTACACATGATTCACTGTTTGTAAGACATTTTGCGTGAATGCAATAAGGTACTAGAATGGGACCGTAGAAAAGAAGCTACAGATAATACTACAGCGATCGCTTCAATATAACCGGAACTAAATGAAATATCAATTAAAGTAATATGTTAATAAATAAAACAAAAAAGCGATGTCTCATTTACCAAGCTGTCAGCGCGTCCTTCTGTTGTTTACTATGAAAGCGGAGCAGCCAATAAACGGCATACATTTCTGCCCATGCCTATTGTCGGATTCCGTTTTGGCTGTGCTTGCTATCTTGGAGCACAAAGGAAGCGTCTACCTTGCCATGGTAAAAACAGATCGCAATTGCTAATAAGATTGGGCCGCAGCAGAGAATGCAGGAGTTATGCCGAAACAGCGCAATAAATTCGTTTATCAGCACTCTGAAATAGTTTAAATTTGAGTTCAAAACGGAAAACCATGAAACTAATAATTAGGGTCTTGGCTACAAAATGTTGTATTATTGTTTTTTCCTGAGGGGATAAAAATACACTCTTCGGGTTTTTTTTTTTTTTTTTTTTTTTTTTTGCCGGTCCTGGTGGTGTAGTAGTTACCATACTTGCCTCCTAAACCCAAGATTGCGGGTTCGAACCCGGCCAGGACCGATGGATTTTTTCGGGGCGTAAAAATCCTAAGTATGGCTTCCTTCGGAAGGGAAGTAAAGCCGTGGGTCCCGTGTCGTACATTTACGTCACGAAAAGGAACCTCAAGCCTCAAAGAGAGGCCTCTGAGCAAAATTTGTCGGCCGTTTCATGCCCTGAGTTGAATGGGACGCTGATGACCTGAGCTGTTAAAGAGCGTTCATAAATAAATCATTCAAAAATCCGTTGTGTTTCCTTTGATCAAGATTCATTACTACACACACATACTATATATTTCTATGTGTTATTGCTCGGTTTGCAAGATTTTCTTTTCTTTTGAACCGCGTTGCTCTTGATTAGCTTTGACTTTTAATTATAGGTCAACTGCTGCTTTTGCAACCAAAGTCCATGTATCATGTTTTTCTTCATTTCATACATTTTTATTGCACATTTATCAATATGAGTATTGTTCCTCATTTTTAAACTTTGCATTCATCTCTGTTCAAACTGTTGCAGTATTTTACATTTCATCACTTCAAGGGCCAGTTGTATAAAAATTGGAGATTATTTTTGAAACTTCTGACGTATTTTTTGCGTAAAAATAACCTCAGACTACATAACCTCGAGTTTGTACTAACCGTCAAATCTATGCAACATCGCGAAAATATACCGAAATTCGTGTTTACAGCAAGTTGATGTTCCATTTTTCAACCCAAAAAAATAAAAAATAAAAAATATTTAGTTTTCCTACCTCCTACATATATATTTTCCCCATTAATATGTCTTCAAACGTGGTTAAGGAAAAATCAAAGCGAGTGGCAAATTTTAGAAAATGTAAGAAAGATATTATTATTGATCTGGTGCTAACATTTCTCACATATTTTTACTTTTACTTTACCACTGTCTATATTTGTATAAAACTCTATTATATATCTATTGATCTTGTATATGTTTCTTTATTTTCCATATTACATCATGTGTCATCTTTCTATATTATATCATCTTTATACATATATCCTGTAAATTTCACATTTATATATTACATTAATCTATTCTAAAACATTGATTATCTTCTTTGTTAACGAATTTAATTGGCATTTATCCTACCCGTTAACATCGTTAACAATAGTAATAATATTATCACAAATAATATTAGTTATAATTATAATAACAATTTTATTATATTTTACTTTACTTTCACCATAGCATTTTTCCACAATCACTTTACCCTCCTCTCACTCTATATACACAATTCTGTTTTATATCCTATTAAAAGTTCCCTTTCGCTACTCCATTGCACTTTACATTTCTCTATTACATTTGTTTATTTATACTTTATGCTCACATTATTACAAGTTTAAAGCTATTCTTACAATGTTCACCACTAACTTCACTTTACCCATATCTACTACATCATTACACTCCAATATATTACACCCCTCTCACTCCTTCAGTCTTCCTAAACAAGCTCCTCTAACTCCCATCCTCTGCATTTTCACTGAAGTCCCCAACGACTCCTTCAGCTCCTGCTTCTCATATTCCTCATATTCCTCTTCTTCTCACTATACCTTCTTTCTTCTAACTGTAGGTTTGTTTATTATATAATTTCTTCTACCTCTTCTTCTCCACCTCTTGTCGGTCCTGGTGGTGTAGTGGTTACCATACTGGCCTACTAAACCCAATATCGCGGGTTCGAACCTGGCCAGGACCGATGGATTTTTTCGGGCATAAAAATCCTAAATATGGCTTCCTTCGGAAGGGAAGTAAAGCCGTGGGTCCCGTGTCATACATTTACGGCACGAAAAAGAACCTCAAGCCTGAAAGAGAGGCCTCTGAGCAAAATTTGTCGGCCGTTTCACGCCCTGAGTTGAATGGGACGCTGATGACCTGAGCTGTTAAAGAGCGTCCATAAATAAACCAATCAAAAAAAAAAATTCTCCACCTCCATCATCTCTCTTTTCTTATCCTCCCTCTTCTTCTAACGTGATTCGAATCAAATTTTCATTGTGAATTTGGGTGGTAGGTTATTTTTCTAATTATTTAATTGAAAGAAAGGGTCCTCAAGATAGCAACAGGATACTTTCGCAAACGTTGCTCAATCAACGGTTCAACGTACTCAGAAGTGTATCGACGCCGATGGTGGGTGTTTTGATCAACTGTTGTAACTGTAAAAGTCTAAGATGATTAGTGCTCATCATTTTCTGTTTTTGTGAATTCAATTTTGTTATGTTAACACAGCTTTTTCTTTGCTTCAAGTGTGTATACATTTTTGGCACCCTTTGTGTAATAAAATATAATAGAAAGACGGTACATAGTGATATATAGATTAAAATGTTTTTACTATAGTGGCCATTGATGCAATTACTGATGCTAAATTTTCTTGTATTTTGCCTGGATGAAAATAAACCGAAGAAATTTTTGAAAAGACTTTGAAAAGGCTTAAGGGTGTGTGTTGGGAAGTTGGTAGGCTGATCAAATGTAATATCGAATTAGCAAAATCGGGGTTTATTCCAGAGCGTGAAGGTTTTTTCCATCTTGTCCAGTTCCGCGAATAAATCCATCAACTTGAAATGAACGCACGAAGTTTTCACAAATACTTTGAAGACTGCCCTAATGCCAGATAGGCTCTCATCTAAAATCCTAGAATAAGATTTTCTGGTTGCACACAGGAAATATGGTGCAATCTAGCAGAATCAAAGACTTCGCGTAGCATCATTCAGATTAGAGACTTGGTTTATTAACTTGACTAATTGGCTAGTCATAATACTCCCGCCTTATCGTTGCTCGTATAATCCAATTAAACTTATTTTCTCACAACTGAAGCAAAAAATGGCAGAGTTATCCACAATATTATGGTTAGCCGATGTCAAAAGACTAATGAACGGGAATGTAGATAAGATTACCAAGGGGGAATGGGTTTTTTCGCGTGGCTCTCGCCAAACAAAAACACAAGAAGAAGACATTGTTAAAGAAATGCATTGCACGAGTAGGTACTGCGTTGCACAGTTACGGGTGGCCGAGATCGCAAGGGCGCAGACTCGGGAATGAAAGGTTTGGGATTCGATTCTACCAGAACCGTTATCTGTGACTGAAGTTTTATCCTCGTTAATGTCCATAGCCTAAAACTTTGGTCTGAATAGCTTTCTTTCTCTTCCCAATTAATCATTTCATGTCATGCATCTATAATTACTGTCCACCGTTTATAATAGCCCTAGTATTGATAACGGACCTTAAACACTTAAAATAATCGCAATAATCGACCTTGAAAACAATTCGGATTCAGGTGTTTAAAATGGCCAATGCAGTGGGGAAGGATATATACAAATAAAAAATAACACTATTAGAAATGTAAAGGATAAAACACTTAGAAAAAGTCACAGATATATAATGGCTATGTTTAGAACTCTTTAAGTTCTTCTATGGCAAGAAGACAAGTGACGGTGATAAAAGTAAATAATGAGTATCGAAGGTAACGTTATGCATGGAAACAGATGAAACTAGAAATGAGAGTGTGGGAGGAAAAAAATTAATACGTAAGATTTAAACCGAATGGTATACGCTCTTTATGTAAAAATACAGCTGTCATTTCTCTATCTCTGAGTAAACTTTCAGAGCTATGTGTAGGTAACGCATCAATAAGAGTTAAATTAAAAGCATCATCAAAATCCTTACAGTAAGACAAGACAATTTGGGTAACCGACAAGCGAGACGTGGTTTTAACAGAACGTCTGATTGTTCATACGTAGCGAAACAACAGTAGAAGTTAAACCAATATAAAATGCTTTGCAAAACTTACAAGATAACATATATGCAACGTTCTTGGAAGAACAAGTAACAAATGAAGAAATGTTAAATAGATGGATAAATTAGGACTGTGGAATGAATGGCATGGCATAATTAGCGCACTGGTTTTACATAATTGTCTCACACTGTTTTGTTGCTTGATTCATCTGTTTCCATGCATCGATACTCAATATTTACTTTTATCACCTTGTCTTCTTGTCATAGAACTCAAGCAGTTCGAAATATAGCGATTGCAAATCTGCGACTTTTTCTTAGTATTTTATTCTTTTCTGCTTTTCTAGTTATTATACGAAGGGTACCAAAAACTATTCTTGAAACCCAAATTTGTCTATGTTTACTTCTTCGGCACACTATAATCTCTTCGTTAACAGCTCGGTTAGGCGTTCTTAGTACGATGGATTCACTTGTGTGTATGTGTAGAAGCGTAGGTAACAAAACTATTTGCTCTACTTTGAATCCAGCTTTACCAAATGCCACTGACGTTACCCGGAGTTGGACTAAAACTGTGGAAGCGATACATATTGTTTTATCTTAGGTGTATATTATTTATTTTTTAGGAACAGGAAACACTATTCGGAATTATTACATAGGTCATATCCCTTTATTGTGGCATAGTAACCTAATTTGTTTAGGTTGAAATGAGTGCGTCTTGCTAGTGGCATATGGAACGGAAAGTTTATTTTGTTTGTGGTTTTTTTTTATACTGGAATAATTTGTTATGTTCAACAGCAATAAACTAGGTCAGTCGTTTTGATGTAAGGAAGATTTTCCATAGAACTTTATGAGATGTCTTAAGTTCATTAATAATAATAATAATAATAATAATAATAATAATAATAATAATACAAGAAAGTAATTTCAGCTTCAAAATAGCGTAAATGTTTTTGAGTGAAACATACTTTTTATAACTTTCATTTACAGAGTTCAGTTGATTAGGGAAAAATGTTTAGTGAACGGTTAATAATATGTCTATGAGGTTTACCCTTTAAGTTTTTACAAAAACTAGGAAAGAAAATCATTTTGTTTTGGAACTGTTTTATTGCTTTTCAAAATTTCACCTTTAAGATTTATTCATTTTTGCATGCTTTCAAATTAATTCTCGAAATTTTTTTTTCCACTCTGAAGTTGGTATCTCAAAAACATGGTTTTAAATACATCAACAGCTTCTTGAAGTGATGAAAATCGCTATTCATGCATTTTTGTTTGACATTCGGGACCAAAAAGAAGTCGTTAGGCGATAAATCAGGTGAATACGGGCAATGAGATATTAATTCTATGTTTTTCTTCTTCTTCAAATAATTTATTATTTGACGTGCAGTGTGAGAGCTCGTGGTGAAGAATAATGCGACGTTTTCGGTTGTTTTTCCTGATTTTGTTGATGACTTCTGGCAAACAAATTGTTGTATACTATTCAGCATTAACTGTTCTTCGATCCTCTAAAGAAATGGTTGCGACATGTCCAGTACAACCGAAGAAACAAACGATCATTTTCTTGGAAGTGCTTCGTGAACGAACTACTTTTGTGGGATTCGCTTCATCTTGGAACACCCAAACAGTGGATTGTTGATTAGTTTCCGCTTTATACGAATATATCCAAGTTTCAACGATGCGGATTCTGCAGTTCCTCGGTGAACTTTTTTGAGCATTTCATTACACCAATTAACACGAGCATTTTTTTTAGCTTCGGTCAAATTATGTCGAATGTATTGCGAATAGATCTTTTTCACAGCTTAAATGTTAATGCAAAATCGAATGTACTGAAGTCCTCGATATGCTTAAGGATGCCTGTTATCTCACACAAGTCACATACCGATCTTTTTCAATCATGTTGCGCAAACATCGATACTTTTTGGGATGACAATCGATTTTGGTCGATCTTCACAAAATTCATCACTTACGGTCGCACAAACACACGAAATTCTGCAAATCAATTGTAAAAGTATTTTCTGCTGGTGCGTCAATACCAAAAGTTGAACGAAGCGATTCTATGCATTACTTTTACTAAAATCTTAAAAAATAATCCAACGAAAACCTTCACGTGAAATTTCCATTTTTTTTCGCAAAATTTCTTTGTTTAAACGCTCGCTGTAAACAATCTACTCGGTCACTTTCTAATCTGCAACTGTTTTTACAATAACAAATGTCAATTGTTATGAAAATAGAAATGAATATCGCAATAGCGCCACCTAATGGTCCTTTGTAAAAACTTAAAAGGTAACCCTCGTATGTGTACCCAAGATAGCCATCAATTGAGCAATAATTAAATTCAATAAGAAATTACTTTAATAAATTAGTGTGTAGTAAAACGAATTGTAAATTTTCTTTTTATAGTCCTTTTACAACCCTGAAAATAAGTTTTAAAGTAAGAATAGTTGCACGTATTTCTCTATACTATTTCGTTGCATGTATCGTTGAAATAAGTTATGTAAGCACTCTGATAGAAAATATGAACGGTTAACTAAGTCTGCTTCAGAGCAAGTGAGAGGGAGAGGGAATGTGTACTACGCGCTGTTGTCTTTTGGCATCTGACCAGTGCATAAACTTAAAGTTTAACTTTTTTTCTGGCCCTCAGGAAAAAAAAAATGTTTTCAACTGTTTCGTAACTACTGATATCACAAGCTTTTCTCACTCCCTCTTTCTGACGTATAATGTTTTGTGACATCAGAGTGTTAATTAACTTTTAAATCACAATCAAGGAAAAAAAAAACCAATGAAAGATATAAGGCAGTAAGAAGTATACTATTCATATAGCTGCATAGCATGGTGTAATATTTCACAGTGAACATAATTCTAACCTCTAACTAAAAGATATACATACTATACTATTGTTTTAGAGTGCATCGCAAGTTAAGAGAAACCGCTGTTAACAATGCTGAATGCAACTAACAGCCTTCTGCTGCAGACATTGGTTTATTTGGTAAATACAAATCTACAGCAGCCTATTGATACTACATATGAAATTCTGCGATCTGAAGAAGCTAACAGTAAGTAAACTTTGAAAAGATATGAAAAAGTTTTCTTTCTTTATTGTGTATATATTTTATTTCATAGTAAATAAATAATAAAATAACTTGCAGCTAATAAACATGGTACCATATCATGTAGCTTCGGTAAGGTTTATGTATGTTCATTTACATGAGCTATGCAATAGTTATATTGATCAAAATATGTCAAGATAACCGTTTACCTTCATTTTAATGCCAAAGGTTATGCTATAAAAGTACATCTATTGCAACAGCATTCAATGAAAGCTTAATGGCAGCATTATTTTAATCAGATTACTTTCTGCGTTATTGAGTGAATGCAACAATTAGCACATCCTTCCATGTAGAATAATTGTTGGTACATTAATTTTATGTGTATAACATTATGCAGTTCAATCTCCCATAGAAAATGTTACAATAGTGCTAAACAGTCATGGAGCGAGATAAGAAATATGCTATATGAACAGTAAACCCAGAATTGAGCAGCATAAATATCTTTAAAATCTGCTTTGTTACCAAATTTACATTTCCTGTTTCCATTTTGGGAAGTATTTATATATAGCAATGTTTGTTAAAACATTAATTAACTTTATAACATTTATCATTTGTGCACATTGATGATTAGTCAATCGGTCCTGGTGGTGTAGTGGTAACCATACTTGCCTCCTAAAAACAAGATCACGGGTTCGATCACGGCCAGGACCGGTGGATTTTTTTCGAGCGTAAAAGGTCTAAATATGACTTCCTTCGGAAGGAAAGTAAAGCCGTGGGTCCCATTTACGGCACCATAAAGAACCTCAAGAGTGAAAGAAGAGGCCTGTGAACAAAGTTTGTCGGTCGTTTCACGCCCTGATTTGAATGGGACGCTGATGACCTGAGATGTTAAAGAGCGTCCGTAAATAAACCAAATAAAAAAAAAAAATGATTAGTCAGTTTCCTACGTTTGACTTGTGCTGTAGTTCATTTATATTTGAGCAGCTAGTCATGTAAAGTAATTAAGTATTATTGTGAATATTCAGAGGAGTATAAACCGACACTGGAAAACCCCTCATTATTAATGTTCAGAGTAGTATAAATCAACACATCTACATTCATATCAAAAGCAACATACTAGAAAAGGTATTACCTTCCAGGGTAACAAAAATACGGCAACCTTTCTTAATAGCGTGGTTTTGTAATAATACTTATTCTGCCACATTGTTTCCACAGTTATTCAACTCCAAAATATGTTGTGCCAAATCTAGGGGTTGACATATTTTGGTATTTCGACATGAGGATATCTCTCAATGTAACATTAACCATAAAATTTGAATTACTGTCACCCTAAAGTTTTAAATCAACTATTGAATCTTTGTGTGTCATATATACGTATAATTTTTCTGATGATCTGATCTTTTTAGAACATTTCTGTATTACATAAGATATCCATAAAATTGCCTGCATGTGAAGCGATTAAAATTAAATTTTATCACAATAATATCACGAGAGGGTCTGAGATTACCGACCAATTCACGAACGTAGTGGAAAGCAGAGGTACTCCAGTGATATTTATTAGGACTATTTCACGAACAAATTTAAATATAATTCCTGTAAACTTGGCTTAAAAAACAATAATAATTGTGCATTTGTACTTGACCTACTCAAGCAATCTTGCGACAGAAGAATGTCCATTGTCAGTAATGCCAATAGAGAAGAGCAAAATACGGGTTTGGGACTATTTCATGAATAGAATAAGAATAAAAGTAATATAAATTTGAAATTCCCACAAAGAATAATATCACTTGTATAAAATGTTATACTTATGGATATTTATTCTATTCAGAAACCGTGAGACTGAAATGGACAAAAGTCCACTATTACAATCGCTACCACTCGATTTTCTAATACCAAATGAGAGAGAGAGAGAGAAAAAAATAAATAACATACAGTGTGTCTATTTTTCTATGTATTCTATGGTTCGGAATTCCTAATGATAAGATCAATTTGCACATTTGACGCATCATCAAAACGCTTTGAAGAACCCTCCATTTTGCGTTACGATTGTCAATTGTCCATGCTTTTGTTGCTATCAATAGCTCCCCACCGCCTCTAGCAAAAGTGGTCAGTGATGCGTGTTCAGGAATTATAAAGTGGAAGTATAGAGTTGGCTACACTGACCACAAGACAAATGCACGTCGCGTAATAAAACGGATTTTATATATATTTTTTTTCTCGATAATTCCTTAATCCAGCTGTGTTTATTCAAAATTCAAAATTTTTTTCGTTTCATTGACCGATTTAAGACGATGTCACATGAGTGAAACAGTCAGTGCATTTGACTGAGACTATTTCTCTTCTTGGTCCATTGAGATTGGATGAAGAAAACAGTCTGTCTACCGAAGCATTGAGCGCTGAATTAGCGAAGTAAATGTTCCAAGTTTTTTTTCGGTAGTCCTACAGTTAACAATATAGTCACACGGTTTTTTCTATGATAGCACTTTTTCTAGGTTGGAATACTAATCAATGCACTTCGAATCATCCATGTTTGCACCTTCTTCTAGGTCTGCAGACTTGTTCCGTACTTAATTAAACATGTTACACCATATGTTTTTGGTCTTCCTTATTGGCGATATCCTCTAACTTTATAATTTAGTACGATTTTTGGTATCCGTTCCTCTTTCATCCTTAATAATTAACCTGATACCCATTATTTCTATTTTCAGTATTTTTTCATTTAGATTATATATATTTTTAGATAAGCAAAGAAATGAATAAATCCGAATATATATATATATATATATATATATATATTTAGATAATATATATATATTTAGATAATATATATATTATCTAAAAGAACAAATCCAGCTACTGCTGTTAAAAATCTCATCTCTGCAGCTTCTATTCTTTTCCTCTCTGCCCTATTCATAGTCCAGTTTCCACTTCCTTATGATGCAATTGGCACTTTCATTATTTTATAGAATTTCATTTTGTTGAGTTTGACGTCTAGCTCTTTAATGTTCTGCTTATTGTTCCATTCGTTTGTCCTTATTCAGATTTTCATTTTTACTGTACGATACTGGAAAACCTTAGATAATTAAAACTTAGAGACTTGTTGTATTATTTCTTCGCTAATAACTACCTTACATGATTATTACCTTTAAAAGTCATGAATTTTGTCTTGGTTGTTGAAATCTTTAAATTATATGTCTTTATGATATCTTTCAGGTTATTAACACTTCTCTGTAATCCACACAAGTGCTTCGTCTCTATACCGACGGTGCCAAAAATGTATACACACTTTTACAGTAGATGTCTATTTAATATATTTCAAAGTTGGACCGAAAAACAACAGCAATGTGTAGTATGATGTTCTGTAAACAGATGTGACTCACATACATTATGATAGCGTTGCTACGTGACAGGTAAATCAACAATGAACAAATGAAGCCAAGATTATCGTATGCTGTTCTGTAAATAGATGTGACTCACATTACGTTATGCTAGCGTTGCTACAACAAAATGGAGCCAAGATTATCGTTTGAATAGCGGAGAGTAATTTTGTAGTGGTATTGGAAAACCGAGAATGTTGTTCAAAGGCAATGGAAACGTGTGTACAGAGCAGAACCGCCCTTGGATTACAAGTAGTTCATTTACGTGTAAAGTAAATACGGTTATTAAAAAAAATACAAATGCTGCTATTATAAATAGTAAAATGTGAGTAAATATCAACTCTGATGTTCAACGAGTAGCTGGTTTGAACGCACAAGTTTAAACTTCACGAGCAATATACTTGCACTTCCTTAGCTTAGCTTGATGATGCATAATTACTTATTTCGGTTAATTTCATTTCTTGAAAGCAAATTACAGTGTATTCCCATTTTACATAGTATTGCCTATCTAGGTTTGTAATAGCGTATCTAACAATGCTCTTTATTTTCTTTTCTTCTGTTTTTCTCTTTCCAAATTTTTATTAACCTTATATTATTGCGTAATTTCTCTGTCAATATTGAGTTCATATTTGCTGTTTTTGTTTTAAAAATAAAATGTCATATTTCTTGCTCTCTATTTGTTGCTAACTGCCATTTTATTCTTTTTCATATATTCTTTCTTTTATATTTTCAAATTGTTGCTTATTTAGCCCTTATCTTCCAAGCATTTCCCTTTCGTAAATCCTTCAATGCGGTTTCTTCGTTTGCTTTTGTTCGCAAAGTGCCCTGTAGCTATATATATATATATATATACGTGACACTGCAATTGTCATTTGTTTTTTCTCAGACATTCAACTTATAAAGCATATAATGTCAACTATCTTACATAATTTTTTCTATGCTTATATGTTATCCGCAGTTGTTTAACGATATTACATTATACATTTGATTAGCTTACCTGGCATTTCCTGTTATTGCATGAATTGCGCATATACGTTATTTTCTTTGTTACTGATGAATGGTTAAAACGCGATGTTTATAAAAGCAAAACTTCACGCCGTCTGTAGTTCAGAAAGAGCTTCATTTTCGCTAAAGTAAAAACAAAACCATGATTCACAGTCATAATATCAGATAGAAATAGGAATGGAAAGTGGAGTATAATTTCTTCCTGTTGTATTCAGAAAGTGAAACCCACAAAGAGACGCCTAAATATTCAATATTGAATATTGTTTGAAGCCATATACATTCCTCACGTTGAAGTTAATGTTGCTCAGGGTAAATCAGCAAATGTGTGTGATATAATAAGAGACATAACAGCACCAACAAGTACCGTAGCACCATTTAGCAGTGGGAATCGTAAGCTTCACTTGGAAACTTGGCGCGAAGAAATTACTTTGTTTCTCACTAGACGTGGAAAACAGTATCCTTTCACGTAGAAACATCGATTAAAAGGCATTATGAATTGTGACTGTTCAAAAAACCAGGAAACATTAATTATTCGTTATTTTTGTATAATGTATTACTGGAGATTGTATAATGCAGAATAAACGTGAAGAATAGCTAACAATCATGTGGGCATGCTGTCCTTCACTTAAACTGCAATATAGTAGATTCCCATGACATAACCTCTAATACGTTTATTTGAAATTGGGTGTAGCTAAAGTTAAATTATATTATATATTTTTAACCTAAAGACTTACTTCGAAATAGCTTTCAGAATTTGCATTATATTTAAACGTGAAAGTGAATAAATTGAAATTTGACACTACATTGGCCATTAATTTTATTAATATGTCCGAATAATATCCTCAAAGAAAGTTAAAGTACGTTATTTAAATCAAGACTGTCATTATTATTAAAGTAAGTTTATGACATCAATTAAAGAAAATGCTTTTTTTCTCTCACTCTCATTTCAATTTCTATAATCGTGTTAGCTGTTGAACATAAATTTAACTTTTAGCACCCTTATGTACTTAACATTTCGCGTAATAAGTTTTCTTATCTGCGTATAAACCATCGCAAAAATTGCACTTTAGTTTTAGGTCTTTCTAGTTCTAGTTCTAGTCTTTCTGCCCAAAAAGAAGGTAAATGTCAATTAATTTCACAAATACAACTTCACTTTCGTTAACAAAACACGAAATATTTCCACTTTCTGCTCTTTAAGACGATATAATAGCATTAAAACGCTTGAAACAGTTGATAGTGCATTTCATAATAAATAATCATAGCTGTCATCTGTTATGACATTTTGGAAGCCTAACGAATACTGGTAACTTTAACTAACTTAAATGTTGTGGACATATATACTGTGGATATATAGCACAATTGAATTAAAATATAATTGAGTCATATTATATTTAAATGTCGAGAGGAAGTAAATCAGTGAGAAACTTAAGTAGGAGTTGTTGTTTGTATATGATTGCGGCCCGCTGGTAGCTCGATCGTTACGGCACCAGGACATAATAGGCTCTATATTCCAGCCTACACTGCACCACAAGCCCCATGTGGAAAATGGACGTTGTCCTAACGGTCGCCAGTTAGAGCTGGCGGCGGGCCCCACGCTTTTATTGTCGCATTTGACCTAATAGTGTAATATTAATGTAAAACGTAAACTACCTTTAGATGTTATACCCAGAGCGTCCAGGGTTCGAATACACAAGTTATGAATGATCTTTTTTTCTTTTTTTTTTAATGAAATCTACCTATTTATCATTAGACCAAGTGAAATTATGTCACTTACGTGTAAAGTAATAATAATAATAATAATAATAATTATTATTATTATTATTATTATTATTATTATTATTATATAAAAAAGTGCTGCTAACTAAACACAAAAATTTGAGCAAATATCAACTCTGATGTTGGACGAGATGCTGGTTTGAACGCACAGCTGTAAAATTCACGGGCAATATACTTGCATTTCCTTAGCTAAGATTAATGATGCATAATTATTTATTTCGGTTAATTTCATTTCTTGAAAGCAAATGACATTGTTTTCTCATTTTACACAGTATTGTCTATGTAGCTTTGTGATTGCCTGTCTAACAATGCTCTTTTATTTTCTTTTTCTTCTGTTTTTCTCTCTCGGAATTTTTTATTAATCTTATTTTTCTCTCGGCTAAGTTTTTAAGTAGCTCAATCGCCTTGTGTTAATATGCAGAACATCATCTTAAACAGACGCATCATGTCAACTTGAATGAGCAACGCCAATAATTTCAAGTTATTACTAGAATGGTGCTTCTACCTTTTCTATTATTTCATTTTTTTTTTCCTTACCCAGGAATTTAATCAGGTACAAACGCAGTTTCTAAAAGAGTTGTTAAGAGTAGGCTGGACTACAGCTAATTGTGGGACTCTGAAAATATGGTATTCTTGGAGAAAGTGTGTATTTAAAAATAAGAACAATTAAATGCTAGTTAGGAATACTACGAGGGGATCAAGCTCTTTTCGATCAGTTTGTCTAAGGGAGCAAATAAGGGAAGGGTGGGATAGGGATGGGCTCAAAATTAAGGAAAGACTTAGAAAAAATTGCATTCGGGTATATTTGGTTAATTTTTTTAGTATAGTTTAACGCTCGTTTTTACAACTGAGGCACCACAGGCGATGAACACTGGTGATACATAAAATGATATATTGGGAAAGGATTTTTTTCTAAGGAAGGGAACGTTCCAGGCTTATGTTTAGAGTAGCTCCCCGGCATTTGCCAATTATGAGGATGGAAGAAGTTCTGCAAAAACCTCAGTCAGGGAGGACGGTCCTTGTGGGATTCGCTTTCCAAACTTCCCGCTCACGAGTCCGCGCCGTAACGACTTCGGCCACACTTGGCGGTCTTTTGGTTAATGAGAGAACATATTACTTGACATAGTTGGAAAATAGTTATAGACGTTTGCGATGTATAGATGGGCAAAATATTTCGTCTCAATGCGCAGAAAAAGTATCGCTAAGCCTGCAGGCTCAAATACATCCGGTGTTGGAGGGGACATATATCTGTGGTAGAGAAGAAAGAAGTGATTTCGCATGGTTCAGATTAGGGAATTGTAAAGGAAACAAAGCAGTTAATGCTCTCGGGGAAAGAATTTGTCCATTGTGCGGAGAAAGCGATCCCTGGAGGCATGTTTTGGCAGGATGTAAGAAAACGGAGATTTCAGGAAAAGGGGCATTTGCCACCGCATTTTCTGAATTCTAATGGAAATTTGAACATTTGCAGAAAAATGTTACTGTATGGGAGATACTCACACAATTTGGTGATATATAAATAAAGAAGACCCGACAAATGAGGTTAATGGTGAAATGAGGGGGGGAGGTGGAGAGCGGTTCATGAATAAATGGAATGGGGGGGGGGTGGTTCAAGAGTAATGGTTCCATTCTTGTTTATATATTTGTATATTAAATTATTAATAGAAAGCGTAAATATTTGGAAGTATTTGTATGTATGCATGCAGGTTTGTATATGGCCCTTTTAATTATTATAAGGACAACATTAGCATGTACGGCCGTAAGGCTCATGTGTCAGTTGTATTTATTTGAATGTATTCTAAAACGTACCTTAAAACGTGCATTAAAATTATTTTTTCTTTGTTAAGGATGAGCAATGTAAAAGGCCATTTAAAAACAGTTTAATTTCACACGGTTTGTAGTTCAGAAAGAGATTCATTGTCGCTAAAGTAGGCACAAAGCCATGATTCAAACTCTTTATATCAGATTGGAATAGGAAATGAAAGTACAGAATAATTATTTCCTATTGCATTAAGAAAGTGAAACCCAATAAAGGCGTCTAAATATTCAACATTGGTTGAAGCCAGATAAATTCCTCACATTGAAGTTAATGTTGTTCTGGGTTAATCAGTAAATGTGTGTGTGATATAATAGAGACATAACAGCACCAACAAGTACCGTAGCACCATTTAGAAGCGGAAATCGTAAGCCTCACTTGGAAACTTGGCGCGAAGAAATTACTTTGTTTCTCACTAGACGTGGAAAACAGTATCCTTTCAAGTAGAAACATCGATTAAAACACAGCATGAATTGTGACTGTTTAAAAAATCATTAACATTAATTATTCGTTATTTTTGGTATAATGTATTACTGGAGGTCTTATAATGCAGAATAAACGTGAAGAAGAGTTACAATTATATGGGCTTGGTTTCCTTCACTAAAATTGCGATATAGTAGATTCCCATGACATAACCTCTAATTAGTTTATTTCAAGTGGGGTGTAGCGAAAGTCAAAATATATTATATATTTATAATCTATAGACATACTTCGAAATAGCTTTCAGAATTTGCATTGTTTCTAAATAAGAAAGTGAATAAATTGAAATGTATTACTACCTTGGCTATTAATTTAATTAATATTTCCGAATGATATCCTTAAAGAAAGTTAAAGTACGTTACTTAAAGCAAGACTGACATTATTATTAAAGTCAATTTATGACATCAATTAGAGAAAATGCTAATTTTTTTTTTCCTCTCATTTCAATTTCGATAATCGTGTTAGCTGTTGAACATATATTTAGTTTTAGCCACCTTACGTACTTAAGATTTCGCGTAATAAATTTTCATATCTGCCTGCAAACCAATGAAAATATTGCACATTCGTATCCCGTTTAGTTTTAGGTCTAGTTTGTATTCACTTTCAGCCAAAAAGAAACTAAATGTCAAGCATTTCATCATCACTACTTCACTTTCATTAACAAAACACGAAACATTTGGCAATTTCTGCACTTAAAGAAAAAATAATAGCATTAAAGCGCTTGAAACAGTTGATAGTGCATTTCATAATAAATTATCATAGTTGTCATCTGTTACGATTTCTTGGAAGCCTAGGGAATACTGGGAACTTTAGCTAAATTAAATGATGTGGTCATATATAACGTAGATATATAGCACAATTCAATTAAAATATAATTGAGCCATATTATATTTAAATGTCGATAGAAGTAAATCAGTGAGAAGCTTAAGTATGAGTTGTTGTTGCTATATAATTGCGGCCCGCTGGTAGCTCGATCGTTACGGCACCAGGACATAATAGGCTCTATATTCCAGCCTACACTGCACCACAAGCCCCATGTGGAAAATGGACGTTGTCCAAACGGTCGCCGGTTAGAGCTGCCGGAGGGGCGCACCCTTTTATTCTTGCATTTGACCTAAAAGTGTAATATTAATGTGAAACGTAAAATACCTGTAGATACCACGCCCAGAGCGTCTCGGTTCGAATACAAAAGTTGTGCACTTTTTTTTTTTTTAATGAAATTAACTAATTAACACTAGAACAAGTGAAATTAGTTCACTTACGTGTAAATTAATAATTATTATTATTAAATAAAATTTGAGCAAATATCAACTCTGATGTTCAACGGGTTGCTGGTTTGAAAGCACAACTGTAAACTTCAGGAGCGATATACTTGCATTTCCTTAGCTAAGCTTAATGATGCATAATTACTTATTTCGGGTAATTTCATTTCTTGAAAGCAAATTACATGGTTTTCTCATTTTACACAGTATTGTCTATCTGTCTTTGTGATTGCCTACCTAGCAATGCTCTTTTATTTTCTTTTTCTTCTGTTTTTCTCTTTCCTAATTTTAATTAGCATTGTATTATTGCATACATTCCCTGATCAGTACTGAGTTAATTTTTGATATTTTTGTTTTAAAAATAAAATGTCACAATTCTTGCTTCCCAATTCTTGCATTTTCATATGGTCTTTAATTTATTTTTTCATTTGTTGTTTTTTAGCCCTTATCTGGCAAGCATTTATCTTTCGTAAATCGTTCAATGTGGTTTATTTGTTTGCTTTTTGTTCGGAAAGAGCCCTATAGCTCTATTGATACATTTTTATATGTGAAACTGCATTTTGTAATTTTTTCTTTCTCAGACATTCACCTTATAAAGCACAAACATGACAGCATTTTACATGGTCCTTTTCTATGCTTATATATTTTCCGAGAAATTTTTTTAGTGATCGTGTCATTACACTTTTGATTAGCTTACCTATATTTTATATACTTTTAATATTTTCTTATTTCCTTTCTGAATCACTCTAACGTCAATTATAAAGTTTTGGTTTTATCCATTTCTCCTCGACTTGTGTTAAACATTCCAAATTTAAATATTCATATTTTTCAACTTTTATCTACATCATCCTTTCCAATAATTACAAATGTTACTCTTTCTTTTATTAACATGCACTGTTTCTTTTCACTTGAAGACCATACCGTATTTTGTCATCTCTCATTTCATTAATGAAGGATCCAATGAACTATGAACGTACTTGCGATGTTTTGCCTATTGCTCAAAGTCATCTGCGGTGTTGTGTATTACCGCAGATACTACCTGCCCTTAAATATTTAAAACACTTTAAATTCCAGTTTTTGAGCGGAAATGCTGAATCTGGTCATATTAGTCGTCTATATATTTTTGTCAATCTTTTAAAAAATGATTCATCACTCGTTACTTTTCATGTTGCGTAATGCAGCCTGGGTCCTGGAGGATATTTTCTTTTAATTATTCCAGGATATGTGGATCTGTCTTGTTTAGAAACTCTTAATTTACTACAGAGATATTAGTATTCTTTCGGAGCCCCGAGAAAACCACAAATCTACACTAATTACTCTGTCATTCTGAAATGATATCTCAATTTATATTATCGAAAAATGCACAGCATCAATTTTTATATCAATTGGAAAATTGCCCTATTTACCGTTAATTTTCTTACAAAAATGTTGGACACAAAATTGTACTTACGTATAACGCAGTTATTTTAAATGGTTTTAAGCAGGTCTTTCGCCTGAGTTACATACACCAGATCTAAAAAACAAATTACGTCGACTTTGAATGTGCAAGACCTGGCATTTGCAGTTATTGCTAGAATTCCCCATCTACATTTTCTATTATTTTTTCTTTGTTAGTGATGAATGGTGAAAACGGCCCGTTTATGAAAAGTTAAACTTGACACGGCCTATATTTCGGAAAAGCTTCACTGTCGCTAAAGTAGACACAAAGCCATGATTCAAAGTCTTTATATCAGATTGGAATAAGAGAAGAAATTTGAGTATAATTTCTTCCCATTTTATTTAGAGTATGAAATAAACTACGACGGTGCCTAAATATTGAATATTTATTGAAGCCAAATAAAATCATTTTGTTGAAATTAATATTCTTCGGGGTAAATTAGCAAATGTGTATGATAGACACAAAATAGCACCAAGTACCATAGCACCATTTAGCAGCTGAAATCGTAAGCCTCACTTGGAAACTTGGCGCGAAGAAATGACTTTGTTTCTCACTAGACGTGGAGCGCAGTATCCTTTCACGTATAAACATCGAGTAAAAGACAGCATGCATTGTGACTGTTCAAAAAATCATGAAACATGAATTATACGTTATTTTTGTATAAAAAGTTACTGGAGATTTTAGAATGACGAATAAACACGAAGAATAGACACAATTATGTGGGCTTGCTGTCCTTCACTTAAATTGCGATATAGTAGCTTCTCATGACATTACCTCTAATTAGTTTGTTTCTAGTTGTCTGTAGTGAAAGTTAAATTATATTATATGTTTATAATGTAAAGACTTACTTCAAAATAGCTTTCAGAATTTGCATTATATTTAAACGTGAAAGTGAATAAAATGAATAATTTGAAATTTATCACTAATTTTATTAATATGTCCGAATAATATCCAAAGAGAAAGTTGAAGTACGTTACTTCAATCAAGACTGACATTATTATTAATTCAGTTTTTGACATCAATTACATAGGCGCATGTAAGAGAAAAAACTAATTATTTTTTTCTCATTTCAATTTCGGCAATCGTGTTAGCTGTTGAACATATATTTAGTTTTAGCTCCCTTATGTACTTAAGATTTCGCGTAATAAGTTTTCTTATCTGGCTGTAAACCATCGAAATAATTGCACATTCGCATCCCGTTTAGTTTTAGGTCTAGTTTGTATTCACTTTCTGCCAAAAAGAAGCAAATGTCAAACATTTCACCAATACAACTTCACTTTCGTTAACAAAACGCGAAACATTTTCCAATCTCTGCTCTTTAAGAAAAAATAATAGCATTAAAAAGCTCGAAACAGTTGATAGTGCATTTCATAATAAATTATCATCGCTGTCATCTGTTATGATTTTTTGGAAGCCTAACGAATACTGGAAACTTTACCTAAATTAAATGATATGGTCATATATAACGTGGATATATAGCACAATTTAATTAAAATATAATTGAGTCATATTATATTTAAATGTCGAGAGGAAGTAAATCAGTGAGAAATTTAAGTAGGAGTTGTTGTTTCTATATGATTGCGGCCCACTGGTAGCTCGATCGTTACGGCACCAGGACATAATAGGCTCTATATTCCAGCCTACACTGCACCACAAGCCCCATGTGGAAAATGGACGTTGTCCTAACGGTCGCCGGTTAGAGCTGCCGGCGGGCCGCACCCTTTTATTGTCTCATTTGACCTAAAAGTGTAATATTAATGCGAAAAGTAAACTACCTCCAGATGTTATACCCAGAGCATCCCGGGTTCGAATATACAAGTTAAGAAGGATTTTTTTCCTTTTTTTTTTTTTAATGAATTCTAACTATTTATCATTAGATCAAGTGAAATTAGATCACTTAACTGTAAAGTAATACTTATTATAATTATATAAAATTAAAAGTGGTGCTATTTAAACAGAAAATATTGAGCAAATATCAACTCTGATTTTCGACGGGTTGCTGGTTTGAACGCACAACTGTAAACTTCACGAGCAATAGACTTGCATTTCCTTATCTAAGCTTATTGATTCATAATTACTTATTTCGGTTAATTTCATTTCTTGAAAGCAAATTACTTTGTTTTCTCATTTACATGGTATTGTCTATGTAGCTTTGTGATTGCCTATCTACTTATAGTTTCTTTATCTTCTGTTTAACTCTCTCATATTATTAATCTTATTTTTCTCTCTGCTAAGTTTTTAAGCAGCTCTATCGCCTTGCCTTAAGATACAGAACATCATCTTAAACAGACACATTGTATCAACTTTGAATATGGAACATCAGTCATTTCCAGTTATTGCTAGCATGGCGCATCTACTTTTTTCTTTTCTTACCGAGGAACTTAATCAGGTACAAAAGCAGTTTTTAAACGGTTGCTACAACTAGGGACGAGTGCTGCTAATTGTGGGGTTCTGAAAATGTGGCATTCCCGGAGAATGTGTATATTTATAAATACTAACAATTAAATACTAATTAAGCATATCACGGGAGACTCGAGCTCTTCTTCGAGCAATTTGTCTAAGGGAGCAAATAAGGGAAGGGTGGGATATGGGATGGGCATCAAAATTAAGGAAAGACCTAGAGAATAGTGGGTCGGGTAAAAAAATAGGTTAAGGGGAGAAGACATTACTCGCAATACCGGAAAAATAGTTAACAGACGTTTGCAGATATAGATGCGCAAAATTTTTCATCTCAATGCGCCGAAAAAGTATGGCTTAGCCTACAGGCTCAAATATATCCGGTTTTGGGGAGGGGACATTACTTAGATACCTGCTGTAGAGAGGAAAGAAGTGGCCTCGCATGGTTCAGATTAGTGGCTTGGAAAGGAAACAAAACAGTTGTCCATTGTGTGGAGAAAGCCATACTTGGAGGCTTTTTTTTTTTTGGACAGAATGCTGGGAAACGGAGATTTTTAGAAAAGAGCATTTATCAGCCTATTTTCTGAATTACAATATAACTTTCAATATTTGCCGGCAAGTGTTGGTGAATGCGAGATCCTCGCATAATTTGTGAATATTAATAAAGAAGACTTGACAAAGAAGATTAATGGGTATAGTGAAGAGCAAGGTGTTGGAGAGCGGGGTATTTTTAAATGGAGGGAAGCTCAAGAGTAAGGATTCCATTCATGTCTACATTTGTATATATATTGTTATTAGGAAGCGTAAATATGTCGAAGTAATGGTATGTATGTATGTATGTATGTATGTATGTATGTATGTATGTATGTATGTATGTATGTATGTATGTATGTATGTATGTATGTATGTATGTATGTATGTATGTATGTATGTATGTATGTATGTATGTATGTATGTATGTATGTATGTATGTATGTATGTATGTATGTATGTATGTATGTATGTATGTATGTATGTATGTATGTATGTATGTATGTATGTATGTATGTATGTATGTATGTATGTATGTATGTATGTATGTATGTATGTATGTATGTATGTATGTATGTATGTATGTATGTATGTATGTATGTATGTATGTATGTATGTATGTATGTATGTATGTATGTATGTATGTATGTATGTATGTATGTATGTATGTATGTATGTATGTATGTATGTATGTATGTATGTATGTATGTATGTATGTATGTATGTATGTATGTATGTATGTATGTATGTATGTATGTATGTATGTATGTATGTATGTATGTATGTATGTATGTATGTATGTATGTATGTATGTATGTATGTATGTATGTATGTATGTATGTATGTATGTATGTATGTATGTATGTATGTATGTATGTATGTATGTATGTATGTATGTATGTATGTATGTATGTATGTATGTATGTATGTATGTATGTATGTATGTATGTATGTATGTATGTATGTATGTATGTATGTATGTATGTATGTATGTATGTATGTATGTATGTATGTATGTATGTATGTATGTATGTATGTATGTATGTATGTATGTATGTATGTATGTATGTATGTATGTATGTATGTATGTATGTATGTATGTATGTATGTATGTATGTGGAACTTTTAATGTTATAAGGAGGATATCAGCATGTACGACAGTAAGGCCCATGAGACAGTTGTATTTATTTGAATGTATTTTAAAATGTACCTTAAAACATCTATTACAATAATTTTTTCTTTGTTAGTGATGAGTGGTGACAACGGCCCGTTTATAAACAGTTTAATTTCACACCGTTTGTAGTTTGGAAAAAATTCAATTGTAGCTAAAGTAGACACAAAGTCATTACTCACATTCATAATATTACATTGGAATAAGAGAAAGCAGAGTATAATTTCTTTATATTGTTTTAAGAAAGTGAAATTCACTAAAAGGCGTCTAAATATTCAATATTGGTTGAAGGCAGATAACTTCATCATATGGAAGTTAATGTTGTTCAGGATTAAACAGCAAATGTGTGTGTGATGCAACAGGGACATAACAGCACCAACAAGTACCGTAGCACCATTTAACAGCGGTAATCGTAAGCCTCACTTGGAAACAACTTGGCGGGGAGAAATTAATTTGTTTCTCACTAGACGTGGAAAACAGTATCCTTTCACGTATAAACATGGATTAAAAGACAGCATAAATTGTGACTGTTCAAAAGATAATGAAATTTAATTATTAGTTATTTTTGTATAATGTATTACTGGACATTTTAGAATGTTTAAAAAAACATGAATAATAGGTACAATTATCTGAGCATGCTGTCCTTAACTAAAATTGCGATATAGTAGCTTTCCGTGACATAACCTCTAATTAGTTTATTTCAACTTGGCTGTAACGAAAGTCAAATTATATTATATATTTATAATCTAAAGACTTACTAAAAATAGCTTTCAGAATTTGCATTATATGTAAATGTGAAAGTGAATAATTTGAAATTTGTCACTATATTGGCCATTAATTTTAATAATAATTATTAATATATCCGAAAAATAATGTTAACGAAAGCTGAGAAACGTTACTTAAATCAAGACTGACATTACTAATAAAGGCGTTTTGCGAATTCAATTAGAGGAACGTCTGTAACTGAAAATGCTATTTATTTTTCTCTCATTTCAATTTCGACAATGTTTTAGCTGTTGAACACAAATTTAAGTTTTAGCTCCCTTGTGTACTTAATATTTCGCATAATAAGTTTTTATATCTGCCAGTAAACCATTTAAAAATTTACACATTCATATCCCGTTTAGTTTTAGGCGTGGTTTGTATTCACTTTCTGCCAAGAAGAACCTAAATGTCAAACTTTTCACCAACACCTATACTTTCGTTAACAGAACGCGAAATATTTCCAATTTATGCTCTTTTAGAAAATACAATAGCATTAAAACGCTTGAAACAATTGATAGTGCATTTCATAATAATTTATCATAGCTGTCATCTGTTACGATTTCTTGGAAGCCTAACGAATACTGGGAACTTTAGCTAAATTAAATGATGTGTCATATATACTGTGGATATATAGCACGATTCAATTAAAATATAATTGAGTCATATTATATTTAAATGTCGAGAGGAAGTAAATCCGTGAGAAACTTAAGTAGGAGTTGTTGTTTCTATATGATTGCGGCCCGCTGGTAGCTCGATCGTTACGGCACCAGGACATAATAGGCTCTATATTCCAGCCTACACTGCACCACAAGCCCCATGTGGAAAATGGACGTTGTCCTAACGGTCGCCGGTTAGAGCTGCCGGTGGGCCGCACCCTTTTATTCTCGCATTTGACCTAAAAGTGTTATCTTAATGTGAAACGTAAACTACTTCTAGATGTCATGCCCAGAGCGTCCCAGGTTCGAATACACAAATTATGAATTTTCTTTTCTTTCTTTCTTTCTTTCTTTCTTTCTTTCTTTTTTTTTTTTTTTTAATGAAATCTAAATATTTAGCACTAGATCAAGTTAAAGTAGTTTAATTACGTGTAAAATAATAATTATCGTTACATAAAATAAAATCTGCTCTTATAAATAGAAAAATATGAGCAAATATCCACTAAGCTAATTACAGCACCAATAAGTACCGCAGCACCATTTAGCGGCGGAAATCGTAAGCTTCACTTGGAAATTTGGCGTGAAGAAATTACTTTGTTTCTCGCTAGACGTGGAGCACAGTATCCTTTTCACGTAGAAACAAATGATTAAAAGACAGAATGAACTGTGACTGTTCAAAAAACCATGAAACATTAATTATTCCTTACTTTTGTATAATGTATTACTGGAGATTTTAGAATGCAGAATAAACGTGAAGAAGAGCTACAATTATGTGGGCTTGCTGTCCTTTACTTAAATTGCTAAATTGTAGTTTCCTATGACATAACCTCCCAGTTTATTTCATGTTTATTGGAGCTAAATCAAATTATATTATATTATGTATTTTTACACTTAAGACTTAGTTTGAAAGCGCTTTCAGAACTTGCACTTACATATAATGTAAATAAAGTTAATGTTACTTTTTGTATATTTGGGGATAATTTGTGTAATAATATAAAATAATAAGTCAAGGGTGAGTATTTTCATTAATGCTTTTTCTTTAACCTAGTTAACCTTTTGACATATTTATATGTTTGCATTTACTTTATCGTTTGAGGGATTTTTTCAACTCTTTCGATTTTTCTGAAATTAGAGGTTGTGCATCATTACCATGACGAGTGTTCATACCGTGAACTGATAGATATGATTTTTTATATACATTCTGGAGAATTTTAATAAACGGCTTTATAAAATGGCGTTTCCAGACAGAAGGGTCAAAACTTTTACTACAGTTTCTCGCGAATGGCTGAGACATGGAACATTAGTCCCAATGCAAGTAAAATTAAATAAAATACTTAGGAGGGCCTAAAACCACAAACTGTAGATCGAGAAAACCTAGTATTGTTCATACGTCTGACCAGCAAGAAGTAGAAGATCCAGTTAATAGCACAAGACAATTGACTGTAGCATTTGGCACATCTCAATGACTTCATGGAGGATACGCTTTTGCTATCTTATTGTCTTCGTCGTGTTCCGTGTATTGTGTTTGCTGATCATCTACCGCGAGAAAAGTTTTGCCTATGGCTCATTGCGTAAACTTTATTTCTCTGGGCATATGACGTCATATATGATTGCAGAATGGTGGGTCTCTTTCGCATTTTCACTGCTTCCTTGGATTTTTACCAACGACAACGCAAGAGGCTCATATTCGAAACGCCATTGTCAAAGATCAAGACTTATTGACGAGAACATTGGCTGCTTGTGATGTAATTCGCAAATCTCCAGCAATATTTGAAGAAGCACGTTCATTTTTGCGCCGATGTAATCTTTCCAGGGTTATCTCAGGTCGTCACTTTCTACAATTTTTGTAAGTGAGAAATAGAGCGACATTGATAGAAGAAAAACAATTGAAAAGCGTGTTCGTACTAAAACTATGAAGAATATTAGGTATTCTATATAATCCTCTTTTTCTTTTATTCGGAAGTGAAAAATTCGATGCTCATTTTGTTTTATTATACTCGTTAATTTTACCAATCCCTTCCTTTAATCTGAAAAAGAAGAAATGTCACCATTATTCTTCCTAGTACCAGCATTTGCATTCTTTTCCCTTTCAAAACTGGGGAAACCTTTTGTTCTCGTTAATATTTCGTATTTTTAAATTTTCTATTCTTAAACCTTTGCATTTCCATTATTCAATTACAACCCAAGTGCAAAAAAAAAAAAAAAAAAAAAAATGAATTGCATAAACACTGAAACTGAAATACATAGATATTCTACGGTTAAAAAAACTTACTTTTCGCAGAAAAAAATTGTGCATTCATTGAGTTTCAAACTCTCGTTCTTTTCCGCTGAACAGAGCTACACCGTAATTATGCACCTACTGCGACATACCCATTGCGGTACTTTGTAGTAGCGATTACTTGGTACACAATTGACATCACACGGATACCCTTATTACACTTTTTTCATTTGCAGAGAATTTTGTGAATGTATTCATGGTTACCTGGACGTTTGACTACTACATTAGGGAAAAGATAGCTTTTGTCATCTTTTGTGTTTTTTCTGCTGGTAATGGTTTGAACGATGGTTCTATCTACTATAACAAAGCTAAGTGCATGCAGGGGCGAACAACAGATTCTATTGTATCCTAGCTGTTGTAGATGCTTCAAAATCCGTTGAAGATCAAGGGGAAATGGGTGTCGGCGATGAAATCGTTACCACGTATGATGAAAAACTCTCCAATAAAGTGCCAGAAAGGCGATAATTTTAAAATAAACGATTTTGAGAGCCCCAAGACCTCACCAATAATATTTAAATATTTCAAAGGCTCCGGGAAGCCGTGGGCGCCATGCTGTGAACCCCCGTGAGTTTTTGTAGCCACGTGGCAACGTTTTGGGTTTCATATATAAGGAGAAACAATCTAGCAAAAAGCATCGTTTTTACTAGATGGCATCCGCAGTTCAAACCAGTAAGTTAAGGCAGTACAACGCATTACCAGATAGCTTTACCAGGGGCAGCAGACGAGAGGCACACAGATGCAGCATATTTAGCCCGTGTCATCAAAGTTATAGAGATAACGAAACAGGCGACCAATAACTAAGTGTAATGTGATTAAATAGTTCAAAGCATTCAAAGGAAGCAAGGTTTTGTGATCAGAACTACCTCCTTCCATCTCCCTCCTCCCGGACCACTAAGACACAAAAGCGACTTCGGGCCGCTGAACGACCCAGGGTATAAAGTGGGATCCTCGGTTGAACGGTATCTATATGTGCATATAAAAACCGCTTCATGGGGCGACATCATCGACACGCCTTAGTAAAAAGCACCGGTTCTATATATATAATATATCTATATAATGTAGATACCGCTACGAGTGGCCGAGGTCGTTAAGGCGCGGACTCGTGAGTGAGGTTTGGAGTTCGATTTACACCAGGACCGTCCTCCCTAACTGAGGTATTTTCCAGATTTTCCTCAGTACTTATAAATGGCAAATGCCGGGGAGATACCGTAAACTTAGGCGTGGAAGTTTCCTTCCTTTAAAAAAATCCTGGTTTAACATACCTCATGTTTCATCAGTGTACACCATCTGTAATGCCTCAGTAGTTGAATAAATATTTATTATTATTTCTATATTATTATTTATTTATTATTATTTCAATACAATGATAGTTTTACAATATTTCCTTGAACCTTGAGTGCTTGCTAATTCTGGATCCTAAACAACTAAAACCCGGTTATTGTGTACATGAATTCTACATAACTCTAACTAAATATATTTATCAGACGATACAAATACTTCCTTAAAGAGGATCATGTTCCCTCATTACCACCTCCTTGCCTTGACCACTTTCCTCCACCATTTTTTCTTACTTTCTCTATAACATTTTCAAACTGATTAAAAATTTTTTTCTTCTAATCCCAAAAATCGTTAATGCCAGAACTTCTGCCTGCAACGTATTCCTCCTCTTGTTTGATTTCTATATGTTCTAATATAGTGCAGTTCTATCTTGTGATCCCAAGCAGTCTTTGAGAATATTTCCTTTCTCTAATGATTGTATCCTCTGCCAATATTTCACAATGTATTTTATTACTACACCTTTTCAGCCTTCACCCTCCCTAGTTCCATCAGAGCTACTCCATTGGGTGCTGCTCTGGATAATCCCAATATCATTTTACAGACTACTCTAGTCTGAGTCTGATCTATCACCCTTTTTCTGTCCCCCATATTTCTATCCAATGCTCATTTTCGATTCAATTTTTGCCGAATATACTCTCTCTAACCAAATTTGGTGTTTTCTTCAAGCATGTTTTTTACTATTGGTAGCCAATTGTTCTTTCCTTAATGTATTCTTCCTTTATTCTGACTATTTTCCATTATTGTTCAGCCTTACCCCCAACTAATGAAATTTCCTTACTACCAATTTCACTTCCCTGTTGCCACTATTTCTCATCTCTTCTGAGTTTGTTTCCTTTTGTACATACCAAAATTTTTATTTACTTTTGTTTATCTTTAAGCCCCATTTTTTACAATATTTTTTTGTAATTGCTTTTTTAAACCATCACTTTAATTGCAGTTGCTACTATATCATCCGCAAAAAGCAAACCTGGAAAGTTTTTATTATTAATTGTTGGACAGTGTCTATTCTCCCTCCCTATTTCTTCCACTATCTCATCTATAAACAGACAGAACAGTACCGGACTTAATTTACAACCCTGTCTTAAGCCAAGTCTGTTACTTTGTTGCTTTCGAGACTAATGCAAAAATTATTGCCTGAATACAGTCTTTGCATTTGTCGCCTCAGTAGTTAAAACGGACGTTAAAAACAAATAAAAAAAATAGTATAATGCAGATGAAAAGTAACTCGTGCAACATGTAAGATACAGAGAAGCAGAAATTGATAATACAAATATTACAACATTTCAAGCAGTTTATGATCTTCATAGGCAGAAGCCAAATAAAGTTGGTAAAAATAAATATTGAATCTCTAAGATAACGTAATGCAGTTGTATTACTGCAAGTTTTTTTGTTTTTAATATATGAATTTATTATATAATACTTTAGCTTGGTTAGCTCCCGCAAAGTTTTAAATTTTAACTAAACGACAACTTTTCCTTGGGCATGAAAATGCTTCTCAAAGTAGTCACAAAAACCACTTCTCAAATCTTCACGGTACAAAACACTTTTTTGTTTCTTTAAAAAAATTTCCCCATCTTCTAACTAGTCCTATCGCTTCGATGATAACTAAGAAACGAATAATGAAACAACAAACTCTTAGCGCGCCAGCGAAGCAAGTCAAGCCCAGAACTGCCAACCTCGAAATCGCTAATCCTTGCCAAACCAAGTCTAAGGTCCGACGGAATCAGAAATGTAAACAAAGCTCTTATCAAGCAAAATGAAAAATATAGGGATCAGATTGAACTTTTTGCATTTATAGCAATAACTTGCAAAACACACTAAATATGCAAATTAAACTAGTTTCAAATGAACGTAACAGACCTTCGCCTGACCGCTCTACGCGCAATGGTCGGTCGGTCCGTTCATGCTGGTACCGCGGAGAACGGGAGTAAGAAAGTCCGCAGGAAATCATTACTAAACACTTAGGGCCAATCTCATCGAGGTCAATTGACTTTAATTCCTATTTAATCCTTCTTTAATTGGGGTATCTCCATCAATAACTGTATGGTAATCCATTATTAAATTCCAATTAATTTAATAGGCGTATATTTGGTCATTTAACGAGTTAATTCTCAAATAACTTTTCATCATGGCAAGGCGAATGTTTAATATCCTATTTGAAGATCACGTTATTCCAAGACGGCCGGGATTATTTCTGAAAGACAAGATTTATGTAATAGTATGGAGGAAACAAATTTCCAAATGCGGTTTCGGCTGAGTAAAATTTCGGCATTATATATTTTAAGTTCTATAGAAAATGACATAGAATTCCTAACAGACGTGTGAATTTTTATAATACTTAAATAATACTAAAAGGCTTCTTATTATTTCACCGTAAATATTACATAAAACGGAAATCATTATGTTGTAGATTGAGGTTATGTCTTCCCATATTTCGAAAGTTGGTTATCTGAACTGTAAAATACTCAGTATAAAATGAAATGTAATTGAAAGTAGCGTATTCTATTTATGTAAAGAACCAAGCCATATCTCCAATGAATGTGCACTACAAGTTAACGCTAAAAGAAATGCAGGTGATTTAGTAGAGCAATTTGCGTATCGATTGAGCGCTGCTATAGCTTGTCTTCTTTCCCTCTATTTCTGATGTGCAATTGTCATGAAAAACAAATGAGTAATGATCTCCGGTATTTTACAAATGGTGTATAAAGCATTCTTTGCTGTGTCCATGGTCTTTTAAATCATGGATTTTCTATAATTCAGAAGATCGTGAAGACTTAAATCCTAACAGGTAATTGACTGCGTAATTAGTTTGGTAAGATGCAAAAGATTTAATTCGGAATTATCTTAAATCTTAATTAGTTAATTCTCATTTAGTAAGATATAGGTGAGATCTACCCTTAAGGCCGATCTCATCGAGCTCAATTAACTTTTAATTTCTCCTTTGATTGGAGTGTTGCATCTCACATCAACAATTGTGTGCTAATCCTTAAACTACAATTAAGCTAATTGCCGTATATTTGTCCATTTAACGAGTTAATTCTCAATTAACTTTTCATCGTGGCAAGGCGAATGTTGAATATGCTATTTGAAGATCACATTATTCCAAGACGGCTGAGGATAATGGCCGAAAGACAAGATTTATTTAATAATATGGAGAAAACAGATTTCCATCCCTACCGTCAGGGTCGATATCGATGGTTGTGTCTAACTAGGCCCGACACCACATACTTATACACTGATGATGCTATGCGTAGACAGCTAGCGAAAGCTCTGTTTTAGTTTTAAAACAAAGACCTGGGCACAACATAATTTTAACATTATGAACACCGACCGTGAAAGTTTAAGATATGTTATTCTTTAGTGTAGTCTACAACTGCAAGGGTTCCTATACATGCCTGCTATCTAAATTGAAGGCCTTCTTTAGTGAATTTCAGGAGTTTTTTTTTTTTTTTTTTTTTTTTTTTTGTAGTTGGTTTGTAAGTATTTTGACATTATTATTTCAATAATTTGACAATTTTGTCGATAACTCTGATATATGGAAGGAAAGCCTTGACTACCGCTGGTTTTTAATTGAAACTTCAGATGTGTGGCGTCTTGGATGGTGTTATTGTATGGTGGTCTATTAATAAGAGAAAGGTGGAATACGGGATGGGCATCAAAAATAAGGAAAGGCTTAGACCAAATTGGATTGGCGTAAATTTGGTTATGGGGAGAGAACATTACACTAAATAGTTGGAAAATAGTAGTTACCCAGACGTTTGCGAGATACAGATAGTCAAAATATTGAATCTCAATGCGCAGAAAAAGTATCGCTGAACCTGCGGGCTCAAATACATCCGGTGTGGGGGAGGGGACATTATTTAGATATCTGTGGCAGAGAAGAAAGAAGTGGTCTCGTGTGGTTCAGGCTAGTGGCTTGAAAAGGAAACAAAACAGTTAATGCTCTCGGGAAAAGAACTTGTTCCTTGTACGGAGAAAGCGATGCCTGAAGGCATATTTTGGCAAAATGCAGGGAAACGGAGATTTAAAAAATGAGTATTTATCACCGCAATTTCTGAATTTCAATAGAAATTTGAACATTTGCCGGAAAGTGTTGGTGCATGCGAGATACCCCACAATTTGGATATATTTCTAGAGAAGACCGACAAAGAAGGTTAATGGCTATAGAGAAGAGAAGGGAGTTGGGGAAGGGGGGAGTAAATGGAAGGGGGGCTCAAGAGTAAGGATTCCATTCATGTTTATGTATTTGTATATAAAATTATTAATAGAAAATGTACATATATCTTTTTTTTTTTGAATGATTTATTTATGGACGCTCTTTAATAGCTCAGGTCATCAGCGTCCCATTCAACTCAGGGCGTGAAACGGCCGACAAATTTTGCTCAGAGGCCTCTCTTTCAGGCTTGAGGTTCTTTTTCATGCCGTAAATGTACGACACGGGACCCACGGCTTTACTTCTCTTCCGAAGGAAGCCATACATACATATATCGAAGTATTTGTATATATGTATGTATGTATGTATGTATGTATGTGTATGGCCCTTTTAATTGTTTTGAGGACGATATTAGCATGTACGGCCGTAAGGCCCATGCGACAGTTGTATTAATTTGAATGCATCCTAAAACGTACAATAAAACGTCCATTACTACTACTAGTGGTCTGTTAAGATATTTTAACGTTTTCTCTAGATTGTGCGGTATACAGATCTTTTTGCACCTTTTGTAAGAGAATTGATAATGGCACCTTTTACCTTGGGTGGTGATGAGAAGTTTTATGCACGCACACACATACACACATGTATATGTTTGGGTCTGTTTACGGTACAGCTTATGGCCTAAATGGAGGCCGTCATTTCTGGTTACAAGAATGTCCAGGAAAGCTAGACTTTTCATTTCTCTTTCTACGTGGTAAATTAAATATTACTATGTTGGCTATTTAGTTGATGCAAGAAGTCTTTTAGCATTTCTTTCCCGTGGCTCAATACACAAAGATGTCATCCACATAAAGTCACCGAATCTAAGGTTGGTATTGGGAAGTTAAAAGAGCTTTGTTTTCAAAATTTATATGAAGAAATTGGCTATCACAGAGATTTAAGAATTGCCCTTTGAAATTCCGTCAGTTGATCATAGAAATCTTCCTTCCAGGGAAAACGTATCATTATTATCATTATTATTATTATTATTATTATTATTATTATTATTATTATTATTATTATTATTATTATTATTATTATTATTATTATTATTATTTTCATCATCATTATTATGCACTTTACTCGTACTTGATCTTTTTTCTCTGATAAACTGATTGCTAACCCCCCAGTTTGGTCAAATGAGAATTTAACAATCATCCTTTCATCAAGAAGTGTTTTTGGGGTTTTTACATAAACGGTCGGACAGTTCTAAGTCACTGTACGTTTTAATGTGCCATCTCCAAGCCGATATGACTTTCTTTACAGCTGCCAACTGTTCTTGCGAGTGATATGGCAAATGACGGTTGTGTGTTCCATGTTCCCTTCTCTTCGGTGCTGTAATTTTTGGAGTAATAAGTAGAATTAATCGTTTATTTGTATATTTAATACTTGTTTTTATTTTAAAGCCTCTTTTAATGTTAAATATTTAATTTTAGTATTGCAGGAAATTTCACGTGATCATAAATACTATGTTTTTTTTAGCTTTTAATCACATTTTCCCCCTGTTGTATGATGGTTTTTATTGGGTTTGTGTGCGGTGTTTTCCTGTGTTAATTTAAGCGTTCCCTGAGTTTAATTTTGTTGTGTGTGCTTTTAAAATTTTAATACAATTATTTTCATATGCCTGCATTTAAAGTATCATGCGTTTTAGGCTTGGATGAATAATGGCTATAGCTGTCTTAACTACTCAGCACAAACAACAATTAAAGCTTAGGCTCAAATATTGCCTGTATATATATATATATATATATATATATATATATTTAATGTTAAATTGTTTCCCTTCCAGGTGCTATAGAGAGATGCTACGGTAAATATGGTTGTTTTAAAATGACTCATCCGTGGACAGATGGCTTTCTTCGTCCAGTTAGTGATTTTCCAGAATCGCCAGATAAAGTAAACCCAAAATATTGTCTATTTACAAGAAATAACAGGCGCGTATGCCAGGTAAGACAACTTGAATGGAAAACACAAACACTGGCACAAGTTTATTACCTTACTTTTAAGAAAAGTGTATTCTAACTCAAAATAAATGTTGCTGTTAACGCTTTAAGTATTTAACCAATTGTTTTTAATACAAATTAAGTTTCACCATCAGCATTTTATTATGGAGCAGTGATCACGTAAATGTACATACCGCGTTCCAAAATGACTGGTACTATAGTCGGAATTTATGATGCGACGAGGAATATAATTAGAGATATTCCCCTCTAATATCTCTGCTTGAAGCTTGTGTAGTCGGTCCTGGAGGTGTAGTGGTAACCATACTTGCATTCTAAACCAAAGATCGCAGGTTCAAACCCGGCCAGGGTTGATGGGCGTAAAAATCCTAAGTACAGCTTCCTTCGGAAGGGAAGTAAAGCCGTGGGTCCCGTGTCATACATTTACGGCAGAAAAAGAACCTCAAGCCTGAAAGAAGAGGCCTCTGAGCAAAATTTGTCGGTTGTTTCACGCTCTAGATTTTAATGGGATGCTGATGACCTGAGATGTTAAAGAGCGTCCGTAAATAAACGAAATCAATAATATTTGAAGCTTGTCCACGGTAACCAGGCCCTCAAAGAACCCCGCTGGTCCACGCGGTAAAGTTCCACAAACCGTTAGCATGTTTCCACGCGCTTCTGTTTCTGCGCAATAGTGAAGGAATAAGGCACCCATTGCGCACACATCTTTCTCATCTTCCAATCCTCGTGGATGATGGTGTGAAGTGTTCCCGGTGATAGATCTGTAATGTGCGGAGCTCATCAAAAAAGTTCGCCTGTCCTCTATTATCAAATCAGACCCGAGTAGATCGCCTGTGGTGCCTCAGTAGTAAAAACGGGCGTTAAACACTACTCAAAAAAAAAAAAAAAAAAAAAAAAAGACCCGAGTTGGGTGTTGCTTTCACATGCTGTTGCTGGACGCCCAGTGCTTTTGCGTTCGCAAACATTTCCTAGTCACTCGAGTCTGACTAACGCATAACTCGCACATGCAATGAGGAGGATGATGTTTATCAATGCGTTGCTAAGCAACTGCTTCCTTCTTGTACAGTATGGCTGGAAACATTTTCAGAATCTAGACTTACAGTGTGTTGTGAATTACGAAGTTTGTTCAAAGTTTTCCATTCTCTCTCGCAGTCGGTCCTGGTGGTGTAAAAATCCTAAGTATGGCTTCCTTGGGAAGGGAAGTAAAGCCGTGGGTCCCGTGTCGTACATTTACGGCACGATAAAGAACCTCAAGCCTGAAAGAAGAGACCTCTGAGCAAAATTTGTCGGCCGTTTCACGCCCTGAATTGAATGGGACGCTGATGATCTGAGATGTTAAAGAGCGTCCGTAAATAAATTTTTTTCTCTCACACAGTCTCTCGCTTTAGCCTGAGATAATGTTAATGGTTTTGTTATGTTAATATTTTATTAGATTGAATCATTTGAGACTCGGGAGATATTTCGGTACTTCAGTCTTGCTCTTGGTTGATCGGTTGTATCTAAGCCCCCAAGAGGAAGAAATGAGATGAGGAAGACACCGCATGACCATGATCCAAGTAGACCAAGTCTCTAACATGTTTCCAGATAGAACACCCCAATACCATTGGATTCCTTACTTAAGGAGTTCAACTCCATCAGAAGATCCGTTTGCATACCAGACTCCATGGTGAAAACCTTTACAAAGCTCAAGCCACCATCACGCTATGCCAGCCCTTCTTGTTCTAGCATTTTAGATCTGAATCGAACAGAATAAAACGACAAGAAATGGGAGAGCGGAAAATTTGTGGAGATATATCCCAGCATTCGTCTAAGGGGCCAGGGGAAACCAGGAAAAACACAAGGTGCTACAGAATTGACTAAGAAATTGGAGGACCCTAATTTCTCTTCCTGCTGCGTCTAAACAGAAATTTACGGAGCCCTCTTTTAGACGCGTGGCCGGCTTAACGGGAATTAACTTGGCATCGGAAAGTACGCCGTTTGCCGGCGGAGTCGGATATCCATAGCCCCTTAAATTCAAGCGCATACATTTCTCATGCAAACTATAACTACAATAACTGCATAACTTTGTCATAGAAGAAGAAATTGTAAATTATGTCCTGGTGTCGCCACACATCACTCACACCTTTTAAGAACATTTGCATTAACACTCATAACTTTTCTTCTGAAATTGCAGTGCGGGTTATTCCAATACACTTTAAATAAAACCAAAATATTTCGACTGTAAAAATTGACCCGTTTCCCTAAATCATCGGAAAAAAAAAAACGCCGTATTCTTACAGAGATAAAACTCGATGGCATAGAAGAAAAGTTAGAAGGAAGTCCAAAGAAATCTCCGAGAAAGCTTGTACAGGAATCAGGAATTTCTCAAAATTTCAATTCATACCTAGACAATTGTTACGACAATTATACCATACCCATAATACTTGCAATTTAATAGTCATATAATGCTTAAGTTACCTCAAACCTGGGCCATGGATAATAATTGTATTGGCCTCAGCCTAACAGGTTTGGACAACCTCAGGCAGGAGTCGCAATTGACAAAGAATAAATGAAACCTTCAATGGCCACTGCTAAAGAAGTACGCTCTCCGAGATTCCAGAACCAAATCTAACTATAAGTGAAAGACAACGGAAAGGATTTTTTTTTTATTTGGTTATTTATGGACGCTCTTTAACATCACAGGTCATCAGCGTCCCATTCTATTCAGGGCGTGAAATGGCCGACAAATTTTGCTCAGAGGTCTCTTCTTTCAGGCTTGAGGTTCTTTTTCGTGCCGTAAATGTACGACACGGGACACACGGCTTTATTTTCCTTCCGATGGAAGCCATACTTAGGATTTTTATGCCCGAAAAAATCCATCGATCCTGGCCGGGTTTGAACCCTCGATCTTGGGTTTACCACTACACCACCAGGACGGACTAACGGGAAGGATGTGGACAGGATCGATACGCACTCTCAAGGCGCTGTTTTGGACCATGGTTCTACTAAATAGCGTCTACTGGACGTATTAAGGAAAGGGGAAGAATAAAAGGAAAAGTCAAATCGACAAATGGCAAATATCGGCAAAAGCATTTATGAGAGAGTCATAATTCATCGCCATTTTTATTTCATAATGCTGAATTGCAATAAATGGATATGTGTACACACACACACACACACACACACACACACACACACACACACACACACACACACACACACACACACACAAAACATTTAGAAAATATAACGAGATTAGACCAACAAGTGACTACTATTTGAAAAGTTTGTTTATATTCCATTGTGCATTTCTGTACTTTCCCTTAATCACCAACTTTTCTCCGTTTCATTCTTCTGTTTTTTAAACATATTTTATTCATAGTAAGAAACATGAAACATATACGAGGTGCATTCAAGTTATAACATCTCCGATTTTTTTCTCAGGACTGGAAACAGATAGAAACATGCGGTTGTTTTAAAATACGCGGGCACTCGTTGTCAATGCGTGACAAAGATGGCAGCTCTGTATGGCATATAAAACTATAGCGGAAGCGGCGAGAGATACTTCAAAATGGCGATGTTTTCATTACAAGAACAGCGTGTAATCATATGTTTTCTCCATTTGCGTGGTTTGACTCCGAATGAAATTCATCGTCAGTTGAGTGAGACATGTGGTGATGGTGTCATGTATGTGTCTAATGTGCGACAGTTCAAGGAAGGCAGATCGTCGTGTGACAACAAACCAAGGCAATCTCCGCCTCGCACAAGTCGGTCTGACGACATGATCGAGCGAGTGGAGAAAGTTGTTTTGGAGGATCGCAGAATGAATGTGGAACACATCGACTCCAAAGTTGGCATTTCCGTGGGATCTGTGCACACAATCCTGCATGAAAACCTGAAAATGAGAAAACTGTCCTTCAAGTGAATGCCACGAATGCTGTGCGCGTGGCATTTTGCCAGGCGATGTTGACGCATCAATGGGACGTTCTTTTCATCGATTGCGACAATGGATGAGACATGGATGCCGTTTTTCAATCCTGAAACGAAGCCACAGTCTGCTCAATGGGAGCACTCATTTTCCAGTGATCAAAACAGACTTCTACAGAAGCGTTCGCAGTGGCCATGGAATCATGGCGTCGACGTTATGAAAAACGTGTACGGCTGCAGGGAGATTACTTCGAGAAGGGACACAAGTTTCATAGTTTTCGTCTGATTAGTTAGCGAGGAAAACAAAATCGGAGGTGTTATAACTTGAATGCACCTTGTAAATATAAATTGTCATTATACTCTCAATATAACAGACACAAGTTGTCAGCAATTCACTATTTTGAAATTTGAATATTATAATTTTAAGGTATTTATTTATGTAAGATAATTTTTCGTTATTATTTCAGGCATTGGATATTGCAAACAGTAATCTACTCTATAGATCTTATCTGAATCCTACTCAACGAGTATATTTTATAGGACATGGATTTTTGGAGACTGGCAATAAAGAATGGATAAAGGTAAGTTTATTTCTAATTAAATAATATATTTAAGAACATTCCAGCGTGGCATGTGTGTTTAATAAAAGGAATAGTCTTGTCAAATTCTTAATGCTGCCAATGGGTTAAGATTTGATTATAGTTATAGTTACGGCACTTCCGTGTAGTACCGCATCCGAACTCACCGGCCAATGACGTATCCTTTGCCGGTAGACGTGTCTCACACACATTACGATAGCGTTGCTACGTGACAGGTAAATCAACAATGAACAAATGAAGCCAAGATTATCATATGATTTTCTGTAAACAGATGTGACTCATATTACGTTTTGCTAGCATTGCTACAACAAAATGGAGCCAAGATTATCGTTTGAACAGTGGAAAACAATTTTGAAGTATCCAAGGAGGTCCGATTGAGTTTTCACAGCATTCTCTGGATCTAACTCCGTTGGACTTCTACCTATGGGTAGAAGGGTGTTCTTAAGGGTGTTGTATACCATAGAAAACTAGCTACACTGGCAGCACTTAGGGAAGAAATTGAAACAACATGTACGGCAATCGCTGAGGACACTTTCGCAAATGTTATTCAATCAATTTTGAGCAACTGTTGTAACTGTAAAAGTCTAAGATGATTAGTGATCATTTTTTATTTGTGTGAATTTCAGTTTTGTTATGTTAACACAATTTTTTCTTTGCTGGAAGTGTGTATACATTTTTGGCACCCTCTGTATAAATCAGATAGTTTTGAATACTGGAAACTTTCACAATTAAATATAGTTTAATATAACAAAATATTATTGACGAAATCACTCAAAATTTCATTAATTTTGTTCCACTTACATGGATAAAATAAGGAAAATTTGGCTAATTTGGATCTCCCAAACCATAGTAACCTCACCACTAAGTTTGTAAAATCCATAGAACATCTTAATACCATGCTGGGAACAAACAGTGGAAAAGCAACAGCCTTTGGAAAATGTCCAAGTAAGTGGAACAAAATTGGTGAAATTTGAATGATTTCCTCCATAATAATTTGTTATATTATAAATTAGATATTTATCCTGAATGACTGACAGTGAACAAATTCTATAGAACAAACTATCTTTGTGATAGTTGTAGCAATATTTTTTATTGGCTGAATTCTTATTTGGTTTTACTTGTTCTAAATGAGAATTGCAAATAATGTAATTTCTAAGCATTCTATGCTTCTACAAATTTATTCTGTTACAGCAATTAACTGAGGAGCTGCTGATCCTGTCAGATTCAAATGTCATAGTAGTGGATTGGAGTGGGGGTTCAGAACCACCATACACTCAAGCAGTGGCAAATATTCGGCTTGTGGGAACTATGACTGCACATCTGATAAACAGATTGGTGGTAAGTATGTTTATCCCCAGTTTTGTTCAATATGAAGTGTGTTTCATTTGCTCTGCAGCATTAATGGAAACAGAGTAGTAGTGTGTTATACAAAGTACAGCAGCTTACGCTAAGCTTGATGTATGATGGGCAAAATAAACAACATGTGCTACATATTTGTTAACAATTAAAAACATTGATTTTAAATTGAACAATCTTAAACATATCTTCTCAAAGTAGATGATGAAAATGATCTTTTACTTTGTATAGCTAACAATTTTATGCTATGTTGGAGTTCTGCTTCTAAAATGTTGGCTATTTCTTTTCATATATTGTTTGTAGTTTATTAATTTTTGCACATTTGCGTTAGATATTTTCTTTTAAAATGCCTTATAAGTAAAAACTGCAGAGCATTAAATTTGCGAATCAAGCAGCTGACAATCTTTCACTCTCTCGTAAAAGATCAAATGCACTGAAACCCAAGCTCTATGAATTTAACTTTGTTTTGTTGAACACAATATATATTTATTCTTCTTTGATTAATTCAGGAAATACTTTTTTGGAAAATTAAGGCTCTATGATGTTCAGGATTAATTATTTCATCATTCAAAATAGGACCAGTTATTTATTTTGCACTTATTATGCATCACAAAATGATCTTAGTACCATAATGGATATTCATGTATGAATTTTGAATTTCCTCGTGAGCAGTATTTTACTATTTGCTAGTGCATGCTAGTGAAACCATACCTCTTCATTAAAAAACACTAAATTTGGGTTTAACCACTAACATTGTACATGTTTTTACCATTATGGTTGCAGTTACAGTCTCAATCTTAATGCTTAAAATTAATTAAATTTTAACATAGAGATTAGGAGCCAAAAAAAATCATTATCTATTGTAGGAGCTTCACGTCTAAACATTTTATAAGCTAAATACCATTAGAATAAGAATATTTTAGGGCTTTCTTTTGCATTCATCTTGTCATCACTGTATCAAAATTAACATAAAATGCATAGTTTCAAATATTTGTGTACATTCTTGAAAGAAACACATTAGACACATTTTTTTTTTGTCAACTAATAGCTTACTTTAATGAAAATTTAACACAGTTTAAAATAACAAAGGATATGTTCAAAATTGTAAAAACTGAATTTTCACTGAAATATTATAAGCATTGGAGTTATTCAGATCTACAACATTCGCTGCAATTCTTCTTTGAGCATATATTTTTATCACAACTGTAGCATTTCTCCCATCTTTTCCTCTTTTTGACCATGCATATAGTTAACAATTTGTTTGTTTTTCAGTCATTTTTCTCCAAAACTGTGTTTTCCAATACTGAGAATTCTGGATATGGTGTAACATTGTCTCTTGAAAATTGCATAGTTTTACAGTTACATGAACTTCTGACTAGTAATTGTGCAAACTTTCTTTAAAGGACTGGAACATTATTAAAATATCGAGAATTGGAAAGAAGACAACTAATGGCCTACTTCTTCTCTTCCTTCGTTCAGCTATCCACTCCTTTCATTGTACAATGAAAGCAGTGGATAGATGTGGGAATCATATAATTCCTGGTTTCCCCATTTAATGAGTTTTTTTTTTTTCCATTGGTGCGTAGAAGATAAAGGCAGAACTCCCTTGTTTTTCTTTAGCACAAATGATAGGAAATTAATATTTTTGGTCAAACTATACAGCCTCTCCTTCTTTATTCTCCTTGATTGTTCCCACATGTGTGAGCTCTATGTTCCTGAGTCCTTCAACGAGCTCTATTGAGCTGAACCAATTATCTGCCATTATATTTCTGTTTCATTCTCGAATAGATTCTATAAATAAAGGACTGCATATTGGTTTTGAATATGTTCTTCCTGCTCTGGTAGATCAATACCATCTGCATATTTTCCTGCATATGAGGATATTTTCCTCGTATAGAGCTTACAGTGTATTATATAATTAACTGTTTCTTGCATTGGTGAGGCACATGAGTTTCCATAAATATTTTACTGATTTCTTTATAATACATTGGTTTACAATGTATTATTGTTACCTATAGAATGCATTAAGATTTTTGAATTAACACATTTTTGAATTAACACATTGAAAATTACAATAGGTGTAACACGGTCTTTTTGTCTTTGTTATTCTCTGTCCTCAGGTTGTCAAAATGCAATTTGCCAGAAGATTTGCAAATTTTGATGCAGACATTACTAGAGGGTCATACTGAAAGTAAATACCAACAATTTTTAAACCTCTTAATATTTATTTTTTAGATAAACCAAGTACATCATCGTTTCTCTCACTTTTCAACATAGTCTCTATTTCTTTGCAACATTTTTCCCGACGTACTGCAAGTTTGAAAATACCCTTACGATAGAACTCCGTTCCAGCTGCAAGAAGACACTGACGCACTGCTTTCCGAATATCCTCCACCGTCTCGTAGTGTTCGCCTCGCATCTGTTCCTTAACAGAACCAAAAAATGGTGTCAAGTCGGGACTGTAGGGAGGATATGAAAGAGTTTCCCATCCAAATGTTCTGATCTTCTCCATTGTGACCGGGCAGTGTGAGGACGCGCATTATCTTGCAGGATGATCTTTGCAATGCACGACGGAACTTGCAAAGTGTCTGGATATAGCGGGCAGCGTTTATGGTTTGTCCAGGTTCAAGAAAATGAACCACATTGCAACCCTGTGCATCCCAGAAGACGCTACCCATAACCTTCCCAGCAGATCGCACTGTTTTCGCTTTCTTTTTCCAAATAGTGCCATTCCATACTCTGGCGATTTGTTTATGGCTCGTAATGATGGAACCAGCTTTCATCGCCTGTCACAATATTCGTCAAAAAATCACAACCTTCATTTTGAAATCTCTGAAGATTTTGTCTGATGGTTATTCTCTGAAGTTTGTGGTCTTCGGTCAATAAACGTGGGATCCAAAGGGCACAAACCTTTCGATAACCTAAGCCTTTATCATTTCTTGCACTGCACTATGTCCTACTGCAAGTTTTGCAGCGATTTCATCCACAGTACGCCTATCTTCTCTAATCAGCTCATCAACTCTTTCCTTGTTGCAATTCGCGGGCGACCGCTACGAGGCTCATCTTGGATACTCGTTTCCCCATCTTTGAAATGTTTCATCCATTTCCTAACACTGCTAGCACCCATGCAGACATCTCCATAGAGCAATGAAGTCTGAGGTGAATTTCAGCAGCAGATTTTTCCCCTTTAACAAGGAATTCAATGACAATACGCTGTGGAAACGAAACATTGATGTCCGCCATTTTGGAAATACGGCTTGTGGTTGCGTGATAGAAGTTAATGACGTCACAATATGGCAACAAGTGGTATAAATTCTGTAACTTACTATCCTGCAGTCATTTGTGTTACATTGTTGGAATTTGAATTTTAACAATGGGTTGCTTACGATTTTCAGTGTGACCTTTATATATGAAATATTTCCCTGCGTCACCATTGTGGGTGTTATTATATTGTGTTCTTTGTTGCTTTCAAAACAGCGGAATAAATGAGAAGACCATGAAATGATTTCATTTCGAAGGTTTCCACATATTGTAACTGAGCCTTGTTACAATAGAAAGATTTACACTAGTCCATCTCACTAACAATTTTACCACTTCATCACTAAAAATTAGTGAACACCAGAAGTATGAGGGGCATTAAGAAACTATTTACAATAGTAGTTTTTATACCTTATTTATGATGAAGTATGGCGCATTGCACATGAGATCTCTCAAAGTATTTCCACCAACGTCAATGTACCCTTACCATGTTCCTGGTAGCTTCATTATGGTGTCGTAAAACCATTGTTTTCGACTACTATACTACCATTCGTGGACCTGCTTGAATTTTCTTGTGATTGTCGAATTCTTTACCTCGCAGCAATCCGTCATGTTGCTGAAAAAGGCATAATCAGACAGAGCGAGATCCGGTGAATATGGTAGATGCGGCACAACAATGAACCCTAGTGATGCTTACTTTGTGATCAATTCAATGGATTCATATAATGATCAAACAGTACATAATTTTATAACCTTTATAAAAATGTTGAGTAACTAACCTGGAGAAGGAGAAAACCATAAGTATGCACTTTAAAACTATAACTAAATGCAATTGTAAATACAGAGGGTGCCAAAAAATGTATACACACTTCCACAGCAGATATCATTTAATATATTTCAAAGTTGAACCGAAAAACAAAAGTAATGTGAAGTATGGTGTTCTGTAAACAGATGTGATTCATATTACGTTATGCTAGCGTTGCTACAACAAAATAGAGCCAAGATTATCGTTTGAATAGCGGAAAGCAATATTAAAGTGGTATTGGAAAACCGAGAATGTTGTTGAAGTTCAAAGGCAATGGAGACGTGTGTACAGAACAGAACCGTCAACGAAAATAACAATTGCACGCATTTGAGACAAAATTGAGACTTTGAAGAGGTCTGATTCAGTTTCCAGCGCGTTCTCCGGATCTAACTCCGTTGGACTTCTACCTATGGGAAACTCTTAAGGATGTTGTATACCGTAGAAAACCAGCTACACTGACAGCACTTCGGGAAGAAATTGAAACGACATGTGCTGCAATCGCTGAGGACATTTTCGCAAACGTTGCTCAATCAGTTGTTCAACGTACTCAGAAGTGTAAAGACGCCGATGATGGGCATTTTGAGCAACTGTTGTAACTGTAAAAGTCTGAGATGACTAGTGCTCATCATTTTCTGTTTGTGTGAATTCAATTTTGTTAGTTAACACAGTTTTTTCTTTGCTTGAAGTGTGTATACATTTTTTGGCATCCTCTGTATTGCTTTATACTTTATATAGTACTCTTTGAAGCTTTCAGTTGTTGTAGGTTCCTTTTTAGTATATTTAGGGATCTTTATAATCTGTTTGATATTTTAATGTCAGATTTAACCTAACCTTTCTTATGATTTGTTATTTCTACTTTTCAATTGGTATTTCAATGTTAAAGTAATGATAAAATAAACAAACAAGTTAATTAATGTCTCGTCTACAAAACTAGTTTTATAAACACTGGTCTCGCTTCCTGTGATAATATATATTGTAACTATTGGATATTTTCCTTTATACAGTTCCTCATTTCTTTGTGGTTCCTAATTGTATTCTTATTAGCTTAAACAATGTTTGTAAAATTTGAGCACAGTGGTTGGAAAAGCCAAAATAAAAGACAGACGTTCTACACTCCAAGCGCGATGTGTCTATAGTTGTTTATAAATTCTAAAAATAAATAAATATAATGTACACCACATTCTTTAATTAACCTAACAGAATTAATCATTATCAAAGTATTGCAAAAATACCTAAATATTATATGATACATTAATATATAACTAATATATGATATAACTAAATTTGGTTATGTGCTCAGGAAGATGTGGGCGTGAAACCAGAGCTAATCCATATAATAGGACACAGCTTGGGAGCCCACCTGGCAGCCTACGCGGGTCACACTGTGCAGGAGAAATTTGGCTTTAGAGTGGGACGCATTTCTGGTAAGAGACTTAAACACCCTGTATAAAAACAAACAAACAAAAAAAAAAAAACAAAGGTTGAGACTAAAAGAACATATTCGTTATATCTTTTTTTAAGTCTCCGCTTTTCCAGGTGTAAATCTTATCAGGTATTTATGTATTTTTTTTAATTTTATACCGCATGTATTCTTTCAGTTTTTCAATTTATTTCTTGTCCCACATTTCTACATGTCTAATTTTTACCACTCTTCTTGAGTAGAAAAAATAATTTCTTTCCATCTAAGAATAAAATTGCTGTGTCAGTTATGTTTAATTATAGGATTTTTTTTTTTTTTTGCCATAGACAATTTTCATTGGTTGTTATATAAAGTCCATAAGAGTATATAACCCTAATCCAGAAACTACCAAATAATAGGAATCTATGTTATTCCACTTATACATTGGCTATCTTAAAAGCTGTACTATTTCAAAATGTCATAATGTTTAATTACTGATAATTTTGCGACAAATGCAGCATAGGCGTTTCTGAAAAGTAGGAAAGCCGTGTTGCCGCACCAGTAAGTTCGAACGGTGAGAAGTAGGAGCCGTTAATCACCCCCCGTAGTACCGCATCCGAACCCAGCGGTCAATGACGGGTCATTTGCCGGCAGAGGAAAAGGCTGTTATCGGTTAAAACAGAAATTGCCATATTAAACGTAGGCCTTATTAATTACATCCTTTTAACTCGTGAAATGTAAAATATGAATTTCTCATTTTATTTTGCTATTCACTATTTAAATTATTTGTTGTAATGGATTTATTATATCAGTGTTGACATAAACTGTATAAGGCCTACCGTTAACCTGTCAGTTAAGAATGAATTATAAGAATTATAGAGAGCGCTTCTTACCAAATTCAATTTAGACAAAAACTGTATGTAGTTTAACATTTCTCTGCTGTAAATTTGTCCAATGAGAATGACTACGACAACCAGAAACCTATGTTTTTAATTGATGTGTGAAAACAAGAGATAAATATACTAAATAATTTGCCTGAAAATTTAAAGTATGCACAATCCATAGATCTGCCTTTTCTATTTCTTTTCTTCAAATTATGAACGTGCATTCAGTTATCCTACAGTAGTGAGTTGCATTTTTAAAATTATTTTTTCTGCAATAGTGGCATTGCAAATGAACTACATGATTGTGGCAAACTAATTTTATGTTAACAAAATCAAAATACCTTCACAAATCACATATATTCATGTAATTTTGGAAAGCTATGGCAAATGTATTCGAGAATAAACGCAGAGTATACTGTAATACAATAATAATATTGTAATTATAATACACTTATTAATAGTCACTGCTAAATACAACGGAGCCATGTTGACAAATATTTTATTACCTTACATAAGTTATTTTGAATGCAGTTTACATGTCAAATTAAACCTTGAATGTGATATAGCGTAACCCCTTTCTTTCCTTCAGTTGTACAACCAAATGCACAACATCAAATATATTAACTAAATTAAAATAAAGATTTCAAAATGTTCTCCACATAAGTATGTAGCACAACGCACAGACATCAGGCCCAAAATTTCGGCTGATGCAGGCGAACCAATCACGGAGCTCGGTTGTCGGAAAATTCAGCCGCAAAGCGTGTCCACTCTTGTATAATAGAGGGCTTTAGCAGCCCCAACAGCCACTACGAGTCAGTCTAGACCAACTGGTGCAATTTTATTCGCTGCAATGGCAAGGGACAGCCCTCTGGTGCGCGGAAATCTCCGCGCGCCACAAAACAGACACAGCCAACAATAGCAAACAATTCAGACAAATTTGAGACTCGTGGTACCGTATGCGATGTTCACACTGGCAGCACTTCGGGAAGAAATTGAAACGGCAATCGCTGAAGACACTTTCGCAAACATTGATCAATCAGTATTTCAACGTACCCATAAGAGTATCGACGCCGATGGTGGGCATTTTGAGCAACTGTTGTAACTGTAAAAGTATAAGATGATTAGTGTTCATCATTTTCTGTTTGTGTGAATTCAGTTTTGTTATGTTAACACAGTTTTTTCTTTGCTTGAAGTCTATATACATTTTTGACACCCTCTGTGTTAAAGAAAACCAACAAAAAGAACATAAACTGTGTATAATTAAAGGGCATATATTATATTTCATTCAGAGTTTAATTTCATATCCCCATTTTCTAAAATTTGTATTATTATACCTACACATTTTAGACATAGATATGATTTTTGCGTATGCAGGTTGACATTTCGTGCGAGTCGAGTAAGGTAAGAGGTGTACAAGTGTTAGAGAAGCGGGGGGGGGGGGATTAAAGTTCAACATCGCCTCTTTGGAAAGAAAAAAATAATTGCAACCTGAGAAGAAACAAAATCTATAAGAATACTGTTAAATAGTATATTTTTAGAATGCCTGAATGAAATATGCTACTCAAAATCGAAATAATGTCTTCATGCAGGCCTATATTATAGAATAATTTACTGAGTGCTCCCATATCGCAGGCCCTGCTGGTCCCTTTTAGCTCCTGCCAAGTGGGGTTTAATATTAGGCTGTTCTACTAAGAAAGAAGGCTCAAATTTTAGTCAAAAATGTTATTGAAATAGGAATATGCCATTTGGCCACAAATAATTTAAAATTGTAAACTTTGGAGGAAACTGTAAATGGACCATTCAGATAACCCTAGACGTGACGTCAAAACTGATTGCAGTTGATATTCAAAATAAGGTCATGAACCATTCACTTATATAGTGGGTACAAAGGTTCAAGTCCAATGAAATTCTGTGCAAAGGCCATTTCCATTATCTTAAAAAATGCTTCACTGAAAAATATAAACAATAAATAAAACTAAACTGTTTACAACAACAGTATGAACATAAGTTGCAAATATGATAAAGAACCTTTCTTACTCAGGTAATTAGCACGTGACCTGTGTATACTCATATGTGTGTATATGTAAGCCCAACAAACTTGTCCATGTTGTGCAGGTGTTGTAAACAAAATATTGCTCACTACATAGTATTTGTTAGGTCATAGCACTGACTGGAATTTCTTTCTTCTTCCTCTTCCTCCTCCTGCTTTGTCTTCTTCTTCTACTTCAGGAGGCAATATGACTTTATTGGCCTTCACTACAGTTTTCTTCAATTTCACCTGATTTGACTATTTGAATCCAATTTCTGATTAGCCTTTTTAAATATCTTTCCTTTTATCATTTTGTATTTGACTGTAGGCCTTACAGTAGTTCTTGTTTCGAGAGTTTTTTACTTGCATATTTTTTTAAAATATTATATCATCTGATATCCTATAAAAATGTTCAAACTATCTCAGTTTCTCCATTTTATAAAATTTATAATAAATAAGTTTTTTAATTTGTTAAAGAGTTGTTCATCCATCTGAATTTGCCATTGGCTGTCTTGTCTATTATTGATCTAAATACTCATTTTAAATTCTTTCTCTCAAATTCAAGAAGTTTTTGCTTTTGTGAGCACCCAGGCAGATCTCACATCTGTATGTTACTATTGATCTTATAATTGTGTTCTAAATTCTTAAGTTCACACTAAATTATGTTAATTTACTCTTAAATAGGGTGTGTTATTTAATAATATACTTTGTTATCCTGAATTATTATTTTTTTAATTCCTTCTTCAATTATGTTATTTACATTTACTGGTGTTAGTATTACTTGTAATGAAACCTTTCATATACAAATAAGTCGTAGGTGACACTAAACTTCACTAACTGATTAATTCATCAGAACATATTTCAAGAGCATTTGCTCTCATTATCAGCTGGGAACCGACTAACGCTGGCAGTTAACAAAGTGACCTCTGGTGGTTCCAATAAGTAACAGAACAGGAAGTCCATTGGTGGGATGTCAAAGTTCATAACAAAATATTTATTTTTTAAAATATAAATCTTCTCCCATCATACCAATTCCTTGGGATTGTTGGTAGCTTTCAACAATTTGACTTCTTTGGCAATGTCAAGATCATAAATCCAAAAATAATATGCAACTGCTGATTTATCTACCTATTTATATCTTATATTCCTGAAGTATTCTTTGGTCCTTGTCTCCAAATTTCTTATTGTTTTTCCTACATATGTCTGGTCACAATCCAACCAATCTATCTGATGCACTCCTGCCTTTTTGCTGGGTGGAAATAACATCTTTTATGGTTCATTTAAGAACTTTCAAAAAATAAGATATTTTTAAAAAATTCTGTTGGAACTCACACAGTGAAGTTTGTTAAATGTAAATGTAATATGTTGTCTAACACATTCTTATGCTTCACTTACTTTTAAATATGGTGGGTCCAGTCTCGAAGAGCCAACTTGATGAATCAGTCATCAAGTTGGTTGAAGATGGAGAGGATGTCTCTTGAAACCAGTCCCACCATATTTAAAAGTAAGTGAAGCATAAGGGTGTGTTAGACGACAGATTAGATATAATTTACATTTTTTTGTGGTGTTGTTCAGAAGATTTTCGATGCTAAATTTATTTTGTGCTGCCAACACAATATCAGATTTTTTACAAATCTTCACAAATGCCCTGTTGGCCCATGGATGATATGTGAATTGTTTAAAAACCAAGTCCTTCTTTATCGTGGAGAGAGTGGTGGTGTTTTTAACATCTTTTTGCCTTTTGAAATGTCTGATCTTCTTATCAATAATGAACTGCTGAATTCATTTTTGAGAGCAGTCTTGATGATATAACGATATTCCGCAGTGTATTCTTCTTTGTTGAGTAGAATATTTAGTAATCTATAAGCAAGGCTGTTTACAATGGCATATTGGTGTGGTTTAGGGTTGAAATTGTTATTCTTTAAATGATATCTGTATGTGTTATCTTCCTATATATGCCAAACAAAATTATGTTGTTGCTCCTATATATTTTTAGGTCCAGAAAGGGCAAACAATCTTTCTCCTTCAATTCCATAGTGAACTTAATACTTTGATCTTGCAGATTAAGTAATTTTAGGGCACCCTCTGTTTGCTTTTTTGGTACTATTGTCAGTATATCATCCACATAACAAAACTATGCTTTGAAAGTAAGTGGAAATGCCCTTGTAATGTGTGTTTCTATTGTAATCATGAATAAATTTGCTAGAAATAGAGAAAGGAGGTTACCCATAGCTAAGCCAGAGATTTGCTGATACATTTCCCCAATGAATGTAAAATTTTTTGGCTTTTACACAGTTTTGTGAGATAGGTATAATCCTGAATTTCCTCTACTGTTATGTCCATACTTTTTACCCAATTCTGGAGATTCAGGAGCAGTTTTTAGTAGGGATACTAGTGAAATCTTTGAAATTGTTTGATCTTCTAATACATTTAAAATGCTTTGTCATTTCTATGTTTAGTTGTGAGAGATTCATTTTGTGATTGCTAAAATGTTTCTATAACAGCATTTTTAGTTCTAGCTGTTATAAGGGTGTCATCCATATATGCTATGCATTTGTTTAAATCTAATTTCCTGAACATTGAGTTCATTACTATTCTGAACAAAGATGTAGATAGAGAGTGGCCTTGCTTTACTCTAGATTCAACTTTGAATATTGTCATTAAAATTTTTAGCTGCATTATTATCTAGAGATAATGCTATATTATAAACAATTTAGATGGAACTCCATACACCTTCAGGCAGTCTAAAACCTTATCAAATGATTATGTTATATATTAAATGGAGTAATAGTGTGCTCATAAATTTTATTCAAAAATGTGTAACTATAAAATATGTCATTTGTGGAACAACCTGCCAGTTTTAGGTCGGTCATTGATTTTATTTTCAGCATTTTTTTTAAACATAACAAATGTTTTATACCTGTTGCGAGAAACAGGCCATCAGGACATTTTGACATTCCCATACCAGTTTAAATTTTACCTGATCGAATAGAAGTGCTTTTAAAATACTTGGGCAATCTGTGAGGATGAGAATTCGTTTACCACAGTACTCTTTCTCAAGTCCTCTAAAAGCACAGTTCAGAATAGCAAAAACTGCAATGTTTCCTAATAATTGTTCTTGAAAATAGGCCATATATGTCTGCGACCGATTGTGTCACTATACGGGATCCATCGGTGAATCACGCAAATTGGCCACGTTGTTTTCAGTCGTGATTCCTTCCAAGTAGTATTATCGATATCCGAATATTACCTTAAATGGAGGGGGGAAACTGTATTGAGTTTTCATTAGGTCGAACCTAATACTCAGTACTGGGATATCCAGGAAATTTAGAATAGAGGTATGTCCAGTTGTTGTTACTTAGCTTATTGTCCAGTTCCCTCTCTACACCAATCTGTATGCTTGTAAGTAAATGTCCATGGGAGGGAAACCCAACAGAGTATCCAGTGCAATGGTTGGAAGCCTCTGTAACACATAAACATGCTAATATCTGTAGCTTGGTAAACTTCCCTGCTACATCAGTTTGTAATTTTTTTGCTATCAGACAATGGCGCCGAAAGGTATGTGGTACCTGCCATTTCGTCATATAGCCAATGGCTTTAGGTCCCTGATTCTTCCAATAGTGCGTTTGATGGTTACAAGAGACCACCTGGTTCTACGGAGGTTGTTGTCAATATGTCACTCCACGTTTATCTATACATTTAACTACGTATTACAGGATTGAGTTGCCTAGTTTTAAATGGCCTAAGCCTTAAAGATTTTTTAAGTAAAAGGAACAGCAGCTATTTAGCTAGGATCAATACGAGGGCCACTAGAAAGTAAGGTTACAAGGGCTGCTGACGCTGGGGAGAAGTTTTTGTTTCAAAGTTGGCGCACCTGGCGTGTAGGGTGAATCCTAACGGTCAGTTTGTTTGGTCCCGCGTGTTTGTAGGCCATTTTGTTCAGATACAGCAAATTCTTCCAACGGAGAGGTCGTCGCGCGCTCCCGCCCCCTTCCGTCCTTGCGACACCCGCGTGGCCAACCGTTTTTTTTTTTTTTTTTTTTTTTCCCTCCCCGCTGCGAATATCCATCGGAAGCTGGTGGAAGTTTATGTAGTAATGTGACAAATCGACAACATGTCACGAAGTGGAATAGGTTGTTCGAGAAGGCCGTGCTGATACTCACGACGAGGCAAGGCAAGGAGTGGGAGACCATCAGCGATTTCTGACGAACAAATGCGAAATGACCACCGTGTGACGCTTGACGACCTTCACGAAGAATTTTCTGATATTTCTCGAAGTCTCCTTAGTAATAATGTGTCGGAAAAACTTGGTTACAAGAAGTTGTGTGTGAGATAGGTGCCCAGAATGCTCGCACCGGAGCACCGCCAAAAACGCGTGACCACCGCTCGTTTTGCACAGGAGGCAGAAGTTTTGCTGGACTCTATCGTGACGGAGAGTGTGCCACTACACTCCAGAATCCAAAAGACAATCACTTCAGTGTCGTCGTTCATCTTCCCCAGCCATCTAAAGGTTCAAGACGACCCTTTCTGCCGGAAAAGTCATGACATCTGTTTTTTGGGACAGTAAGGGGGTCCTTTTGGCGGATATTATGCCCAAAGGGACTACCATTAATGCAGAGGTTTACGGAATACCCTAAAAACACTACAAAGAGTCATTCAGAACCGCAGAAGGGGAATGCTAACCTGGGAGTCAGCCTCCTGCATGACAACGCAAAGCCCCACACCGCGCGATTTTCACAGGAGCTGCTGACATCGTTTGGATGGGATATTCTTACCCACCTCCCTTATTCATCCAACTTACGCCTTCGGACTATCACCTTTTCACTAAACTAAAGGAGTTTTGGGGTGAGAAACGTTTTTCCAACGATCAGGAGGTCGAGGAAGCTGTGAAGAAATGACTGAAAGAGCTGGCAGCGGAGGTCTATGACACCGGCATACGAAAGCTGGTGCCTCGACTACAGACATGTATCGATCTCAACGAAGGCTACGTTAAAAATAGTTTAATATATTTGTGAAGTAACCTGTGCATTTCAATTAAATACAAGAATTTTTTTTTCCTACATAAATGTTGTAAACTTACTTTCTGGATGGCCCTCGTAGGTTAGACCCTGCTGCATGCACCAGCTGTGATTTTTTCTCAGCTTTTTTCTCACGGTTATTCATGTGTGAGACCGCATTTGGAACTTTCTCAAAAATAAACAGTGCGCAGCCATCCGCATAGCATACTGGGTCATATATTTAAGTAGACCATCCAACAATTTTTCGCCGTGACCATTGCAAGCGGAGTCAAGACCGCGGAAGCCAAGCATTAAATAAAGTAGGAGTCGCTCAAGCTTGTTACAGTGCTACCAAACAAGAGAACGTCGATCTCACTTTTTCAACGTTGGCATCAGAGCGCAAGAATTCGTACGTAAAATCGGGGGGGGGGGGGGGGACCGTAAAATAATTATGTGTAAAATCGGGAAAATATTTATATTATTAATGTGGACGTCAAGTTGGAATTTGAAAAAGGATGGCGTAATATCGGAAAAACAAAATCGGAAAGTATAAAAACCGAGTTTCATTGTATATAGATTTCATATTAGCAATATTAATAGACAACCTATACCAACTAATTCATAACCCATTCCTATTTACGTGTATACAACAATTCTTTAATTGTATCTTATCAGCCTTTTGAAACATTTTCTTTATTCAATGTGTTCTTATATTTTGTAACGCTGTTAATTTTATAAGTGTAATATAGGTGAGTAATCAAGAAATGGAGGCCTAATTAGCAAATACGCCAATTTATGTTAAATCGTTTGTCTTAAGATTTTATGCCAAATTTCCTATTATACAGGGAGTTAAATAACTACGCCGAACTATTTTCAGAGAGTGTAGAGATGTCGTATATAAGCAATTTCAGATAGGCAATGTAAGGACTACAACTAAACATAACGAAGTTATATGGTGTTAAACATTTTGACATCAGATGCTAACAAGTCTGTGTGAAAAATTGCTCTTTAAAATTGCCTAGAGGTATCGATGTTCCTCAGCTCGTTACCAGAGCTTTCAAGATTCAATGTCATAAAAATCCCTCAAATCTCGAACTAATCATATGACAGTGCGACACTGATCATTTATTAACTGCCTTCTTGCATTATGTAGCCTACTCTAGAAGGAGCTCTTTGCTTGTGTGGCGTAATGCATAACGGAAAAACTGATGTTCCGCAAACCGCGGGTTCAATTCTTGGCATGGCGTTAATTTTATTTTTCTTTTATTAAAGATTTTTTTTTTTTGAGTAGTGTTTAACGCCCGTTTTCACTACTGAGGCACCACAGGCGGTGGACACTGATGATACATGAGATGAAATGGTAAATTGGGAAAGGATATTTTTTTTTTAAAGGAAGGAAGCGTTCCAGGCCTAAGTTTAGGTACCTCCCCGGCATTTGCCAGTTATGAAGACTGAGGAAAACCTGGAAAAAAACCCAGTTAGGGAGGACGGTCCTGGCGGGATTCGAACCGCAGACCTCCCGCTCACGAGTCCGTGCCTTAACGACCTCGGCCACCCGTGGCGGTTTTATTAAAGATGAAATGTTGCGATATAAATACTAATGAATTATGAATGAAATTTACTTAATGTTTTAAAGTTTTATTCTTTTTCACAATAATGAATGTATTACCGACATACAATGGCTAATGATGATGATTATTGTTTAAGGGGCGCACAACATCTAAGGTCATTAGCGCCCAAACACACTAAAAACTGCGCCAGAACTAAAAATAAATAGTTGACACAAATAATGTCTTAGGGTAAATAACAGTAGCACGTTGTGCAACAAAATAAAAACCCATAGCAAATAACAAATGGGTGTAATGGTCAACAAAGGACTGGTATTAAAAACCCGCAATAGCGAAAAACAACAGTCCTATAATGGTCTAAAAAGGGTCAATAAAACCCAATAACCATCAACACTAGAACATATAAAAACTGGTAGTAAAACACATCAGCAAAAGCTGAAAATAACCCAGAATTGTAAAAGTCTAAACTGGTAACAATAAAACCCCAAAACAATAACAAGGGTTATATATAACAATTCAATAAAAGACTGATACTAAAAACGATGCATCAAATGCTGAAACAACAACAGTCTTAAAAGCGTCAAAAAATGCCGTCATGGATAAAAAGAGAACACCTCACACCTTGCTCCAAAAACCACAAACACGGATAAAACGGAGCACTCGCTCAACAGCAACCACATCATCTGCAAGTAATTCCTCAATAGAGGAGGACAAACCTAGTCTATGTCTAAAAGCTGCCAGATGATGGCATTCAATTAAAATGTGACGCACTGTAAAGGGGTGGTCACAGTGGGGGCAAGCTGGAGCGGGTTGACCATTAAAAAGGTGGGAATGACTAAAACGGCAATGCCCAATTCTAAGACGAGCTAAAATTACTTCTTCGCGACGAACAGCGCGAGAAGAAGTCGACCAGTTAAAAGGGGCGGATTTACATTCACGGAGCTTATTAGTTGAGAGTAATTCCCACTCCTCGCGCCAGCGCGAAAAAATGGCTCTACGTAAAGAATGTATAAAATCCCCGAAATAAAAACGCTGCTCGTACTCAGCAGGGTCTAAAAGAGCGGATTTTGCTGCAACATCTGCGGCCTCATTTCCTGGGATTCCGACGTGCCCAGGCACCCATAGCAGTATTACCCTGACGCCAGCGTCGAAAAGGGTTAAAACTACATTCTGGACCATCTGTACCAGAGGGTGGAGGTTGTACAGATTTCGAAAACTTAAAATGGCACTCAAAGAGTCGGAACATATAACACTGTTCCCTAACCCCTGTTCAGAAATAAATAAAACCGCCCGATAGATAGCATAAAGTTCCGCCATAAAAATAGATGTAGCAACGTTAAGACCATACGTAAAACTTGCCCCATTTAAAACAAAAGCACATCCTACACCTGTGTCACATTTAGAGCCGTCCGTATAGATAAAATTCCAGCCATTAAAAGAGGATTTGATCTCGCTAAAAGAACAACGAATAATATGTGCTGCGGTCGAAGATTTCGGACATGACGTAAGCCCAAGATGAACGGGGGCCTCTGCTAAAATCCAGGGGGGAGAAGAAGTATCCCCGGCTAAGAAAAAAAGCAGGTAACTCAATGTCCAATGTTCGTAAAATCTCCCGAAAGCGAAAACCAGCAGGCTTAGGAGTAAAAGACCGAGCAGCATAAAAACGATCAAAAGACACATTAAAAAACGGCCCATTCGTGGGATGACGAGGTTGCGTAGCTAAGCGACAACCGTACGCAGCTAGTAAAACATCCCTACGATAAAACAACGGAGGTTCTCCAGACTCCGCACATAAACTCAACACAGGACTGGTGGGGAATGCCCCAATGGCAACACGGATACCCCGGAGATGAATCGGGTTCAGGCGGCGCAGAACAGAAGGCCGCGCAGAGCCATAAACGACACTGCCATAATCCAATTTGGACCGGATAAGAGAGCGATAAAAACGTAAAAGAACAGTCCGGTCAGTTCCCCAAGATGTGCCACTTAAAACACGTAAAATACAAAGAGAACGTTCACACTTGCCTCTGAGTTGCGCTATATGCGATGACCAGCATAATTTCCTATCAAACACCAAGCCAAGGAACCGAACTTCGTCTGCGAAGAAGACTGCGTCTGGGCCAAGATGGAGCGAAGGTGGAAGATACTCCTTGTGGCGCCAGAAGTTCATGCAGACGGTCTTCTCTGCGGAGAAACGGAACCCGTGAGAGACACTCCAAGCGTGAAGGCGGTTGAGACAGCATTGGAGGCGGCGTTCCAAGAGACAGGTTCTCCGAGAGGAAAGATAAATGGCAAAATCGTCTACAAATAACGACGATTGTATTCCTGGCGGTAAACACTGGGTGATAGAGTTAATAGCAATGGCAAACAGTGTGCAACTTAGTACCGAGCCCTGAGGTACACCGTTTTCTTGAATAAAATTAGATGATAAAACTGATCCCACGCGAACATTAAAAACCCGGTCTTTCATAAATTCCTGAATAAAAACAGACATACGCCCACGTATGTTCCAATCGTGAAGCGTTTGGAGGATACCGCCTCTCCAGCAAGTTTCGTACGCTTTCTCTAAATCGAAAAACACAGCAACCGTTTGGCACTTGCGCACAAAACCGTCCATTACATGGGTAGTTAAAGACACCAGGTGGTCGACTGAGGAACGATGACGCCGGAAACCACACTGGGCGTTCGTTAATAATTGCCTCGACTCCAACCACCACATGAGCCGTCCGTTAATCATTCGTTCCAACACCTTGCAAACGCAGCTGGTGAGGGAAATCGGACGGTAACTGGAAGGAAGATGTGGGTCCTTTCCAGGCTTAGGTATGGGAATGACGGTGGCCAATCGCCAAGCGCAGGGAAATGTGCCGTTACACCAAATAAAATTAAAAGTTCGTAATAAAAATGCTTTGCCTTCTGCTGGTAAATGCTGCAACATGGCAACATGAATGTCATCTGGCCCCGGTGCGCAATGTCGAGAGGTAGAAAGGGCATGCTCTAGTTCCCTGGCGGTAAAAGGAACGTTGTAGCTCTCCTGATGGTCGGAGGCAAATGAGAAACCTTTCCTCTCAACCTGCTCCCGTAATGCGCGAAATGTAGCCGGGTAATGGGCGGAACTAGAAACATCAGCGAAGGTTCGCCCTAAAACATTGGCGACGTTAATCGGAGTAGTGAGCACTCGGTTTAAAACCCTAAGACCGGGTATAGGTGTAAACCTTGTTTGCCAGCAACGCGGCGTAGCCGTTCCCAAACTACGGATGAAGGCGTTGTGCGGTTAAAAGAAGAGGTAAAAGAAATCCAAGAAGCCTTTTTGCTATCCTTAATGACTCGGCGGCATTTGGCGCGAAGTTGTTTGTAGCAAATCATATTTGCTGATGTAGGGTGGCGACGAAAAGCTCGGAGAGCACCTCGGCGTGCACGCAATGCATCCCGGCATTCATCAGTCCACCAGGGAACCGGCAAGCGTCTGGGGTGACAAGACGACCGGGGAATAGCCTTATCTGCGGCCGTCATGATGACCGTACGGAGGTGCTCGATCGCGATGTCGATAGATGGAAATTCACACCCTGAAAATTCGGCCAAAGATCGATAGAGAGTCCAATTCGCCTTATCAATGAGCCATTTTGGCGTGCGCTGTGAATGTGCGTTCGGAGAGAGTACATGGATCTGACACGGAAAGTGGTCACTGGAATATAAATCAGAGATGACGTTCCAGGTGAAATGTACAGCAAGTGAGGCAGAACAAATGGATAAGTCCAAGTGCGAAAAGCTATGAGTGCTGTCAGAGAGAAAAGTAGGTTGACCAGTGTTGAGAAGTATAAGATTGTAATTTAGCAAAAAGTCAGCTAAGAGGTTACCTCTTGCACACTCCGTGGTGGAACCCCATAGGGGATGGTGTGCATTGAAATCCCCCAAAAGAAGAACAGGGGGTGGTAGCTGAGACAAAAGATCGTCCAGGTCAACTGTGGTGATGGTGCCGGACGGAGGTAAATAAACATTGCAGACTGAAAAACTAAGGCCAGAAAAGTGAACTGTAGCTGCGGCAGCTTGTAAAGGAGTCTGGAGCTGTAATGAGGTGCTGTACACGTCGTTTCGAATTAAAAGTAAAACTCCGCCGTGAGCGGGAGTGCCATCTTCGGGAGGGAGATCAAATCTCACCGAAGAGTAACCGCGTAAATTAAAAGAATCACTTGGGCGAAGCTTAGTCTCTTGGAGACACACAAGCAAAGGGTCAGTAGAACGTAAAATTAATTCGAGGTCAGGTCTTCGACTACGGAGACCACGCACATTCCACGAAAGGATAGCCATTGTTAAAATTTGATAAAAGAAGCTAAAAGTTTACCACCTTACTTTTTGGACGGTCCAGGGCGAAACAAACGTCCTTTTTTCAACCGCGTGGGGCTCGGTGGTTTTCCTGGAGCAGGTACATCCTGCTCCATGACCTCCTCAGAGGAAGGACTCTCCCGCTGAGAAGCATCCGCCGATTCCAACACCTGGAATCGGTTGGATGTGGGTATAGGCGGCGACGGCGACCGCCTAGCGGGTTTGCTCCCATCATGGGAGCGTGACCTCCGAGGAGGAGAAGGGCTCTTTTTCTGCTCTACCTGAGTTGATGACTTTAAAAAATCTGTTCGCGTAAAACTCATCCTGAACTTAATATCAGGGGCATTAAAAACAACCGCTTTGGGCTTCACGGTAGAGCGCTTTGGAGAACTAGGCGTAGGTTGGACCCGTGTAAACACAAGATCGCAGGTCTGCGTACTGCTATCGCACTTCTTGGGCGCAAAAGAAGCTGCTGCGCTGTAGGTGCCGGTCTTAGGCACGACAGGTTGGCGAGACTGGAATCGCTTCCGGGCTTCAGTAAAGGAGAGTTTTTCCTTTACCCGGATCTCCTGGATACAGCGCTCCTCTCGAAAACGAGGGCAATCGCGGGACGAGGCTGGATGTTCACCGCGGCAGTTGACGCAGACAGGAGCGGATGGGCATGCTCCCTCGTGACTTGCTTGACCGCAGGTTGCACAGATGGATACGGCAGTTTTACACGATATGCGAGTGTGTCCAAAACGCTGACACTGAAAACATCGCAACGGGCTCGGGATATACGGGCGCACTTCTATCACCTCGTAGCCCGCCTTTATCTTCTGCGGCAATTCGATCCTGTCGAATGTGAGGAAAAGAGTCCGGGTCGGCTGTAATTCCCCCTCTTTCCTTGCCTGTACACGATATACTGAGGTGACCCCTTGGTCTTCCAGACAGCTCTGGATTTCCGGGTCGGACATTCCGTCTAGAACATTTGTGGTAACAACTCCTCGCGACGAATTCATGGTCTTATGTTTCTCGACACGGACGGGATATCCGTGGAGTAGCGTCGCCTTGAGCAACGAGTTGCTTTGAGACAGGCCAAGTGTCTCCACCAAAAGTGATCCGTTGCGTAGACGGGTACAGGACTTAACGGGTCCAGCTATGGCATCAATGCCCTTCTGAATTTTAAATGGATTTACGGTCGTAAACGACTGATTCTCTTCAGTACGACTAATGACTAAGTAACGAGGGAAAGACTTCTCGATTACTTCTTTTGCATCAACTCTTTTACGTTTAAAATGTAAAGGATTATTTTCCAGTACCATAGCGATTTATTCCTCCACCATTGCAACCGTCTCCGATGGCGGGCTGCTTCCTGGGCGCCACCCCGGCTTAGGTTACTAGCTCTGGCCTGAACAAAGTAACCTCAGGGTCACACCTTCCTGTGGGCTGACGAAGGGACCCAATCGCCTGCAGGAAGTCTACAGCTCATGCAATGGCCCTTCCCCGGGCCTGGCCTTTACCAGGGGATACGCTCCTGTCCTACATGATAACCCAGTGCTGGGAGTTACGCTGTTACCCAGTCACTTTTTACCGCGTCAAACACGGGGGCACCCATCAGACTAAGAACAGGGAAGTAGGACAAATAAAACAATAAAAGAGGCGAAATAAAAAGGAGTCAAACGCGCTAAGCGCGGACCTGAGGGAGCAGCTCGGGTGCCTCGGGGTCGCTACGCCCCGTACCCAATAAATTGGGCCCCTGAGGGGATACAATGGCTAATAAACTTACTACTAACATGATACCTAAAACTAAATTTACCTGACACGTACTCAGGACACGATTCTCATTGGTAAGTACAATAACAAGGTTGTAATTATATGAATTGATATGTTAAGATTTAATGTATAAATTGAAACATCGACCTATAGCGTGGACTAAAATCTGCATTATTAGGCCAGTCAGAAAATAAACAAACAAAGTGATAAACGAGAGTCGAACAAGAAAACAAACGAATATCTTTTATTCCAAAGCAAATGTCATGACTGTGGCGACAGAGTGATACGTTCAGAAACCTGCCCTCGTTATCGTGTGTTATGCTTTCGAGGGGCATCTTCATTAGTCAGTAGCGTACTGGCGCTTTAGAAACATAGCCAAAGCGTCGAAATTTGAACAAATTTGGATCTCTACACTCTGTAGTTCATTAATATCCCATATACTGATTTTATGTGCAAAGTAAAATTCGCCACCAATTTTAATTTTTAAATAAAACTGTTTGTGGTAGTTATGGAGACAAAGGTATGGATTAGTAAATAGCATTTTCTGTACATACATTTCAGGTTTGGACCCAGCTGAGCCACATTTTAGTAATACGGATCCCATTGTGCGCCTTGACCCAACAGATGCTGATTTTGTAGATGTTGTGCACACTGACGCTGGGCTGTTCATTGGAGGAGGCCTTGGAATCTATCAGCCAGTGGGGCATGTTGATTTTTACCCAAATGGTGGTATTGGTCAGCCTGGTTGTAGTGATGGAGTATTTTCTTATTCAAACTTTTCACTTATCACAGATGGCAAGTGTTATTTAGTACTAATTTTCACTTTAATATACATTTTATTTTCATTCTTTAATATTTAAGATACATATTTGAGAATTTTGAGAAGGGTGTTATATAAAATCCCATAAAAACTTTGCAAATGCAAAGCAGAACTGATTTTGACAGAAAATAATTAAATAGCAAAATATTATATATGTGTAAACTGAATAATTCTAAAGTATTTTAAAATGTTTATACTTTTATACTTGCATTGTTGTGTTCATTAAAAAGATTATATAGGAATAAAAAGAGTATCTCAAAGAGTTAATAAATTATAGCTTAAAAGCAACTGTCATTTATTTATATTTTTAAGTCTTTCATTGTAATTTGTTTGATACAGAACTTATACAATTAATAATCATATTTTATTTAAAAGACGCACAAATTTATATTGACATTTCATCAGAAAAAGTGCGTATGGTATCGACATTATGAAAGAGGTCTTTAAAACAGTGTAAGACAGTATGTAAATTTAACTAACAGGTAAAGGGAGTTTAATGCCCTTCTGGTTGCTTATGCAAAGGGACAAAAAACAAAAGTTTTCCATTTGTTCCAAACATTAATAAATAGAACAAGAATCTCCCATCAAAGGAGATTATGTTAAGTGCATAACTGGTTGTAGTGAATGGGATATTTTTATGTTGTCCAAATTAACCATTTGCTCTTACTGCTTGATGATATAACTAGAAGATGTTAAAAACTCGTTTTATGGTGGATATTTCCACTGATAATTAAGAAGAATAATTATTAAAATTTTGAACTGTTTTCTGATTATATGGTTGAAGTTATTCTTGAGGTTGACAGCTTCATAGCCAACGCAAAGAAATATTTTATATATGCTATGTAGAATAATTGAATTTCAGGGTCATACACCTAGAGTTCCCCTTCTCCTGAATACCGCCACGGGTGGCCGAGGTCGTTAAGGCACGGACTTGTAAGCGGGAGGCCTGGGTTCGAATACCGCCAGGACCGTCCTCCCCGACTGAGGTTTTTCCAGGGTTTCCTCAGTCCTCATAAATGGCAAGTGCCGGGGAGGTACCCTAAACTTAGGTCTGGAACGATTCCTTCCTTAAAAATAAATCCTTTCCCAATGTATCATTTCATCTCATGTATCATCAGTGTGCATCGCCTGTGGTGCCTCTGTAGCAAAAATAGGCGTTAAACACCATTCACTCATTCTTCTCCCGAATCCAATTGTACCATTGTGAAGATAGTGATTTGCAACATTCATGAAAAGATGGAAGTGTCGCATTATAGAATATCTACACATTAATCCATGGCAAAGCTATAAAACCCTGAAATCCTCTTATTATATTGCAAAAATTAAGAAATGCCATATCTTTTCCTTTCGTATTTATTATTATGATTGTTATTATTAAAGGTTTTGGGAAACTTTTATTATATAATTGAATCTTGTCATTTTGAAGTAAATTTCTTGTATAACTTTTTTATTTTATTTTTTCGTAAACTGGATGTAAAATATACCGAGAGTGCCAAAAAATGTATACACCTTTCACAGTAGATATCTATTTAATATATTTCAAAGTTTGACCGAAAAAACAACAGTAATGTGTAGTAATATGTTCTGTAAACAGATGTGACTCACATTACATTATGCTAGCGTTGCTACAACAAAATGGAGCCAAGATTATCGTTTGAACAGCGCAAAGTAATTTGGAAGTGGTATTGAAAACCGAAAATGTTGTTAAAGTTCAAACGCAATGGAGACATGTGTTCAGAACAGAACCGCTGTTGTACTTCTGCCTATATGGAACTCTTAAGGATGTTGTATACCGTAGAAAACCAGCTACACTGGCAGCACTTCGGGAAGAAATTGAAACGACATGTTCTACAATCGCTAAAGACACTTTCGCAAACGTTGCTCAATCAGTAGTTCAACGTACTCAGAAGTGTATCGACGCCGATGATGAGCATTTTGAACAACTGTTGTAACTGTAAAAGTTTAAGGTGATTAGTGTTCATCATTTTCTGTTTGTGTGAATTCAGTTTTGTTATGTTAACACAGTTTTTTCTTTGCTTGAAGTGTGTATACATTTTTTGACAACCTCTGTATTTTGTTTTGACATGTAAAGAGTTTAAGTGAATGTATTGAAGAGAAAGTTTTTGAATGCTTGAAAAGAAATAAATGTATAACAAGATTCTCAATAGATATTTTGGTGAGGTGAACATGCCATTTAATTTTCATAACTTTTTTCACTTGTATTGAATTTTTATATGCCATAACAGTAAAAAAATTGTAAACTTAAAATAGGCAAACAGGCAAAATAAAAACTGGTCCTACCGACTCAAAAATTACGGAAACATGTTCATTTCTATCTGACTCTTAAATATATCCACACAAATTGAAAAGGCGTTTTGCCTAACTTCCGAGCTTATCACTGTGAATAGAAACCGGTTTGAATTAAGCACGAAATTACATGTCCATGGAATATACTTTTATTTTGAATTTTGAACTTATACGTGCTTGGAATGAATTTTTTCAATGAATTTATGCCACAATTAGCGTTACAATTTGTTACAACAATATATCCTGAATTTACAATAACAACTATATCTTTACATACATTATTAACCTATTCTTTTTACTCTAGATCTTAGTAGCATCTTCCAAAATACGGTTTCCTACCTGGTTAACCACGTGGTTGTCTGGCTGTAAGAAACCTCCTTTTACCTTCTTCCAGTTTCGTTCCCATTTCTCTTTAACTTTACCAAAAAACTCTTTCTATATCGGTTTGCCTTGTCCTTTGGCCTATACAAACATTGATACAATAGGCATTACAAATTCCTAGGTCAGATTTTATGGTTGGGGGTGGTTTTCTATACTTTGGCAAGAAAATAATATTTTACACTCAATAATTCAACACTTGTACAGGAAATTATTCTTTGATTTTCTTCTGATTTTCTACTGATACCATAATAAAACCGGATTTTCTTGTATACATGTTAGTCTTATTAAATTATGGCTAATAATTTAAGCCATATTTCATTTTAGAGTCCAAATACCACAATGAAAATAACGTTATAGTTTATAGCTTTTTAGTTACATTAGGCACATTTCTCTCCAATTCTTGACATTTTCTATAATATTTTATTATTTTATATAAAAATGTTGAGTTCTTCACTGTACAAATTTTGTTACAGGTATCCGTAAGTGGATTGGTTGCAATCACATTCGAAGCTACAAGTATTTCATCGAATCCATAAATCCTGGTCCATGCTCCTTTATAGCAATAGAGTGTTCTTCATGGGAAGAGTTTCAAAATGGTAGTTGTTTTGAATGCAAAGATGGCCATTGTCCATTTCAAACAAAGTTCGGCATGCATTCAGACATATATATAAGAAAAACATCGGAATATGGTTCACCTTTAAGGACACCCCCAAGAGAACATATCAAAATGTACCTCATGACAAACTCCCAAGCACCATTTTGCCGTAAGTTTGATTTTAGTAGTAACTAACTATATTATGTGTCAAATGTGTGCTTGTCTGTCAAATACATGACACAAGGGTTACGGAAATATACAGGTGAAAGTGTTTTTTTTGGGGGGGGGGACAAATCCATATAAAGTAAAAAAAAAAACATTTTTTATTTTAATAATACTATTATTTACTTTAAATTCACCCTTAGGAAAATTTTACTTTAAAATCTTATAGATATCATATGCTTTCACGTCATCAAGTTAAGTAAATACTACATATATGTTAAGTATATATGTATATGTATCTAGTTTCATTATACTTCATATTGTTTAATTTAATTTTACTAAATGAGAGTATTATATTTATTATAAAATTACATATAAATGAATGTAGATATCAAAGTGTTATTTCGGAGAGTTCGAGTGACGTTTGATCCGAGATAATTGGCGGTAGGAAGCCAGTAGAACGCGAAGTAAACAGCGGCATTCTACTGGGCGATCAATGCTTGACGCAACCGCGGGACCGGCCGGCAGTGCTATGTATATTATCCCTCCGCTGCGCGAGGCTTAAGTCGCTTGAAAGGCTTGAAATCTTGCGCAAGTAGCACGTGTTTGTTAGGCGACGCAATACAGTATATGGAGTTAAAGTGTATCAAATGAAATGGGGCAGTACAAGTATTCTATTCCCTAAAAAGTATTCATGTATGATTCATGTGTGCGTACAGAATCAGCGCGTGCTGCAAGGAGATTATTTCAAGAGGAATTTCCTGATGTTCACACTCCTAATCGGAGTTCGATTCATCGATTAGTAAATAAATTTCGTGAAACGGGAAGTGCTTTTTACAGGAAACAGACAATCACGTACAGTATTCACAGAAGAAATTCTGGATAACATTGAACATGGTCTGGAAAGGTCTCTTATAAAATCAATTCCATGTCAGAAATGATTTAACAACAAAGGAAGGCAGTTCCAGCATCTCCTTGCTAGTATACGTGAGGAATTTATTCTTCTTTTCAGTGTTTATGTTATGCATGTTAGAATAATTTACGCGACAAACTGTGTGCCACCACGGGTGGCCGAAGTCGTTAAGGCGCGGACTCGTGAGAGGTCTTGGGTTCGAATCCCGTCAGGACCGTTCTCCCTGACTGAGGTTTTTTCCTAGGTTTTCCTGAGTCCTCATAAATGGCAAATGCCGGTGGGGGGGTACTCTAAACTAGCCTGGAACGTTTCCTTCCTTAAAAAAATCTTTTCCCAATTTACATTTCATCTCATGTATTATCAGTGTCCACCGCCTGTGGTGCCTCATTAGTAAAAATGGGCGTTAAACACTAATAAAAAAAAAGACATACTGTACTATATTTACTGCGGACTTCCTGCCACCCTCACCACCGACACAGCAGCCAGCCTTGCCGGCCGGCCGCACGCCGCGAAACCGGTTGCGTTAAGTATCGTTCATCCCGTATAAGCGTAATTATTTTCTTCCAATGGTGTGCGAGCCTGCACATTTCCGATCATTGCTTAGTACAGGTTGAGATGTTTGCAACAGAATACTTTTTTGCGAGGGCTCTATAATACAGATCTTCGCTTTGTACAATGTAATTGTTAAGACGTGTTTGCTTGTATACACATTTCTTTCGAACTACGTTTAAAAGTGCGTGTGCTGCGTATGCATTACATTAGTTATTTAGAGAACTGAAATTCCGGCTGAGATTTTTACTCTACAACGACGAATATTGAATGAACGATAGGTACGTCATTACAGAATCATGTTGTTAAGTGTGTAGGCATTTTGTAGACAGATTCCCTACCATTCGACCCTCAAATAGAAGTGCAGTTAGAAATCTTGTCAATAGATTTAAAGAACGGGGTCGCTGAACTGCAAAATTTGTAGGCCTAACTGTAGGGTTCTTACAGAAGAAAAGCTGAGTGCTATCACACAAGTGTATCACTTGAACGTTCTCCGAATACACGTTTACATTCGTACATTACAAGAAGTAGGCGTTTCAAAAACTTCAATCCATATGGCTTTAAACTTTTAAAGTTGAAACCTTACAGAGTTACTATTTGATGTTCTCTGATGAAGAATGGTTCATTTATATGGTTACATATGTTCACAGAACAATAGGTTCTGGTGCACAGAAAGTCCACGAATAATTCATGAAATTCCTCCGCGTGATGAAGAGATTGGTGCATGGCGTGTCGTAACAACAAATCTAGTAATAGGACCTGTTTTTTAATGAACCGCAAATTCGGAGAGATGTCGTACGCAAATACTCGCACTTTTTTGAACAATTAACTGATCATGAGAGACAAAATGCATATTTTCAACAAGATTCTGCCACAGCTCGTGATTCTTTGGAGATTTTCAAAGACAGAAATATTTCTGAAAGGTTATAGTTAGTACGTTCGAACCCTAAAAAATATAGTATATAAAAATAACTGAAACATTGTAGATAAACTGAAAGACAATATAAGAGCAGAAATTAGACAGATTGCAAAAGAAGAATTTTTGAGTGTGAATGTAAATGTCATCAAAAGAGATATGAAACATCAGGAATGTGTGAATGAAGGTCACCCCTTCTAGTAACTACTGTAAAAGGTTAGTGAAATAAAATGATTATTGTGTGCATGCCATAGATTAATGAATGTTCATGAGTAGAATACTCGGGAAATTGCGGATCTAGAATGTTCTGTTTACTTCGCGCTCTATCGGCTTCCTCCTGCCTGCTTTCTCGGATCAAGTGTGATGCGAACTCTCTGTACAAGAAAGTCATTGATGCAATGCAGTCTTCAGCCTATATATATATATATATATAATACAAGGAGAATAGTATAATGTGCACCCATCAAATAAAAATGGGAATTTTGATTTCACTGCCTGGATTAGTGCACAGCAAAATCCTTTAAAACATTACACTTGAGGGTTTATGAAGTAAGATGGAATACCTCGCACAGGCGTTTTGTTTGTCGGTAGCTTCATGCCCCAAGCAAGATGTTCATTAATCGATTGCGGAACGCAGTGTTATTTTTTGATACGGGAGGCACACAATGGACCGAAATTTTGTAAATATTAAGGGCATAGTTTGACAAAGATTTCACAAAAGAACGAAGGTCACCAACATTGACTTTAGACAAGCTAGCATTCGGAATCTTATGAAGTGTGATCGACTTTTGACCTTTTTCTGAAATTGCTTCTAATTGATAGGCTATGGAAGTGTTCAGTCCGTCATTTCAGATGACTTAGCCTATCAAAAAGTATCGCAAGATAGGTTCCTGGAATTCTCAATGAGGATCAAAAACTGCACATGTGCGAGTGTGTCAGTCACTAAGCATCAATGAGAAATACCGAGGGAGCCAAAAATGTATACACACTTTCACAGTAGATATCTGTTTAATATATTTGAAAGTTTGACCGAAAAACAACAGTAGTGTGTAGTATGATGTTCTGTAAACAGACGTGACTCATATACATTATGATAGCGTTGCTACGTGACAGGTAAATCAACAATAAACAAATGAAGTCAAGATTATCTTATGTTGTTCTGTAAACAGATGTGACTCACATTACATTATGCTAGCCTTGCCAAAATGGAGCCAAGATTATTGTTTGAACAGTGGAAAGCAATTTTGAAGTGGTAATGGAAAACCGAAAATGTTGAAGTTCAAAGACAATGGAGACGTGTGCACAGAACAGAACTGCCAACGCGAGTAACAATTAACACGCATGCGAGACAAATTTGAGACTCATGGTACCGTATGCGATGTTCACAAGGGAAGATCTGGGAGACCTCGCAGAGCAACAAGCTCCATGCACTGGATCAAGGCATTGGATAGGACGAAGAGATCCGATTGAGTTTCCACCTCGTTCTCCAGATCTAACTCCGTTGGACTTCTACATATGGGGAATTCTTAAGGATGTTGTATACCGTAGAAAACCAGGTACACTGGCAGTACTTTGGGAAGAAATTGAAACGGCATGTGCTGCATTCGCTGAGGACACTTTCGCAAACGTTGCTCAATCAGTAGTTCAACGTACTCAGAAGTGTATCGACGCTGATGATGAGCAACTGTTGCAACTAACTAACCTAAGCAATGCCAATGCCCTTAAATTTGCTCTTAGAAAATACCTATGTAAAAAGGCCTATTATTCTGTAAAGGAATATATGACAATGTTACACTGCACAACATATCAATGTATATGTAAACATGTATATAATAAAATTTGTATGATTAAGTGACTTGTCTGTTTTTGTTGTTTGGTTGAGTTGTTCTAAGTATTCTTTTTTATTTTTATTGTAATTATTTATGTAGATGCAGACAAAATTTTTGTAAATACAGATTGAAAACTACTATGGTAATTGTATATGACAAGTTCAATGTTTGTAGGTCTCTGTGGCTGCTTCACGAACTCACTGAATGCTCCGAGAACTAACTAACTAACTGTAAAAGTCTAAGATGATTAGTGCTCATTATTTTCTGTTTGTATGAATTCAGTTTTGCTATGTTAACACAGTTTTATCTGTACTTGAGGTGTGTATACATTTTTTGGCATCCTCTGTATTTTTGCATTATTCAAAACCTGGGATAAAACATGAGTACACCTCTATACTCCTGAGTGGAAGCAAGCAAACATGTATTGGAGGAAAAAGAGGAAGATGTGCTATGTCAAAAAAATCTTGCCTGTCAGCTGGTAAGGTTATCTCGATTCCCAGAACATTTTGTTTATCTGATTGCATTATCTGTACCCTCAATTGAAAATTAAAAATGCAGGAATTTTGATGCCAAGAAAATCGCCATTAATTTCCTGTCGACCAAGCAATGACACTTTGGAAAAATGTTATGCAGTTGTGCTTATTATTTATTTTTGTTGTTGATGTTGCATTTGGTATGTGTAGTTAGGAAAGATATGTTGTTAACACAGAAATATTACACCTTTTTGCTTGAGCAGATATAAGAAGGTGGGGGGAGGGCTCATGCTTTCTAAGTTACGTTACTGCATTTACTTATACAGACTAGATAATCAATAGTCCTAATGGGACAAATTTATAAATCAAAACATACTATGGTGTTGTTGCAGATGTATAAAGTAAAGTGACTAAAGGTAGGAATAAATTTATCATTCTTAAAGATACTAGAGGAGTTCACAGCAATCACATGATATGCATGATTGAACCAGTAAATAGTAAAAATCTTTACAGCTCAGAAAGATTGCTATTTCATAGACTACCACAAGAGTTATAGAACTCTGGTGGCTTAGAATTTGAAAATCGCCTGAAAAAATTACCTAGCAAGAAAAGTCTATATAAAGTTTATGATCTGTAAATCGCTAATTAGTTGTGTTATGTATATACAAGGTAATATTTATAATGTGATACTATAAATTCAAAGACAATACCTGATACAGATTGAAAGACCATAAGCAATAAAATATCATCCACTTTGGTAGTCTCTTTTTTCAGCTTGTAAGCATTATGGAGCTGTAACACTGTTCAGAGTGATTTAATTGACCACTTCAGGTGGCATTTTGGCATTTGCCAAAACTGTTTATGGAACTTTTAGCAGATGATAACAAAGTCAAAGACATGCCCTTACTTTCTTTCAATGCTGCAATATATAGAACAATAAATCATTGATACTTATATTGCTCAGTCTTTTAGTTGTATTATTTTGTCACTAGCTTTTATCTGTATTTAATGTAGGAACTCAGTAGAGCTTTATATCTTAATGGTTTTCTAAGCATATTTTATTTTGTATTCACACATCAAGCACTGCTTCCCATATTATGTTGTATTGCATTGCACTTGAATGTAATTTGCTCCAAAAATATGTGCCTATGTTAATTCATTCTCCAAAGTTTATTTATTAGCTAGTGAGTCAATTTAATATTCTTATGCCCCATTTACCATTAAATTACCAGAACATGTTCCTCAGGTTTTTGACCGCATCATCAGCTGTGAGTCAATTGCCATATTCATTGTTAGTTGAATGGACTTGGTATAGCTCTCGTGGACATTTTATGAGCTTTTGAATTAATTTATCTTCTGTTAGGATCTCAAAGTTCAAACCTTATCTTCATATTTTTTTATAATTTTTTTCCCCCATATTCCCAGCTCCAAGGGTCTTATCTACAAATTTCAATAATTTGACTTACATTTTTATATCATGTTTATCTCTCCAAAAGTGATGTGCAACTGCTGTAATGCTTCTTTTTGTTTTGCCAACATATACTTTGTTGCATTCTGAACAGTTGATTTTATATATTACTGGCTCCTTATCATCAGATATTCTATCATTATCATCAGAGTTGAGCTGATTATTTAGGCTGAATTTGTTCACTGGGGACAAAGTAATTCTCAACTCTCAGAGTTTTTTCTGGAATTTTTGGTGGCCCAAGGAAGATAAGCACATTTTTTGTGAATTGTAGTTTCTTTTTTTGCTGAAAAAAATGTAACCTGCTTTTACTTCTTCTCTTGTTGAATTTCTTGATTTTCTTGTTTATAATTTCTTGGCCATACCCATTGGTTTTTAACATTTATATTATGTAAGGATATTCTTCGCTGTATTCAAACTCATTCATGGGTATGTTAAAGAGTCTATGTACTAAACTGTTGAGAACTGCATGTTTGTGTACTGTAGGATTGAAGTCACTTTTCTTTATGCAATTTTCAGTCAGCATATCCTTTTTGTATATTCCAAATTATTGCCTGTTCTTATAATCTTTAAGCCAAGGAAAGGAATCGTGTTGTCTTGTTCTGTTTCAGAAGTGAATTTAATTTCCCTATCTTGTAGGTTTAACAATTTCAAAGCATCATCAAAGTGTTTCTTATTTTAACCACCACAAAGATATCATACAACATTGGCAGCAAAAAATGAAACTACAATTCACAATAAGTTTACTTATCATCCTTGAGCCAGCAAAAAATTCCAGAAAATTATTGGAGAATTTGGGATTACTTTGTTCCAGTGAACAAATTCAGCCTAAATAATCTGTTCAACTCTGGTGATAATGACAGAATATCTGATGAAAAAAAGCCAGGAATACATAAAATCAACTGTTTGGAATGCAACAAAGTATAAATTGGCAAAACAAGAAGTATTGGAATTACGCTAAAGGAACAGCAGGTACAATCAGATAGATAAATCAGCGGTCACACATCATTTTGGAGAGATAAACATAATATGGAAAAGGAAGTCAAATTATTGAAATTCGTAGATAGACCCTTGGAGCAGGAAATATGGGGGGGATATAAAAAATATGAAGATAAGGTTATAAACTTTGAGATCCCAACAGAAGACGAATTAATTCAAAAGTTCATAAAATGTGCAGAAGAGCTACACCAAGTCCATCCAACCAACAACGAATCCAACAATTGACTCACAGCTGATGTTGCAGGTGAAGGCCTGTGAAACGTTTTCTGTATAATTCAATGGTAAGTGGAGCATAAGAGAATTAAATCAACTCACTAGCTAGTTAAGAACATATTAATTGCTTCACTATATTAGATCCACAAAGAAATTAATTTTAATTTTATTTTCAAATGTTTGTAAATTTTTCAATTTTTATATATGTCTTGGAGCTGCATTATTTACTTTTCCCAACTGAAGAGCTTTTCTGCTTTTTAAACATTTTTTCCTATAGCCTTTGAATGTAATTATGAACTGCAAAGCAGGACCCCCTATAATTCTGAATGGTACCTTGCATCAGCTTATTATGGTTTTGTCATAGTATTTTACTCTTCTCTATTCCTTTATGAAACTGATTTAGAACAACATAAGTTGAGTATTTTTAATTTAATATTACTGTTGAAGTCAAATATTAATACTATTAGCTTTTTTTCTTCATACTTGTATTTAAATTGTAATATTTTATTTCAGGGCATCATTACCGAGTGACATGGAAAATTTCTGGATCATGTAAGAGCATTGTGCATGGAGGTGAAGTTGGATTGATAACATTGATTTTACATGGGGAGCAAGGGACATCACATCCAATCAAACTGAAGGAATTGTAAGTGTTAGCCTTGGATCTTTTTTATCATATGACATCTTATGCATAGGTATCATGCTGCATACCTGGGGTCTTAGGAGCCAACAAGAATCTGTTTCATATTTCTGTTTCAACCTCAATGGAAGCACTGAAGATGTTTCAAAATGAGTTTGTTGTTTTGAAAATTATAAATTCTTGTAGAAAATACAAAAGATTCACTTTCTTAAGTAAGTTTCATAAATAAAATAATCATCTTTTCTCCATTTTCTCCATAGTTGGAGTTGCATTTTAATACACCTGCCACAATTTTAGGAATAGGAGCATTATAATTTATAATGTTGATCCAGTGCATTACATGATATCCGATTACAGTTGCAAATATGTTCAACTTCCTTAATTACTTATAAACATGAGCAACTCCATATTTAAAGTATGACTTTCTAATTATGTGAAAAATAATATAAATATTTTATTATAAATGTGATTTTGAAGATGCTAAGGAAAAAATATTTGCTCAGAAGGCAGGTGAGAAATATGTAGAACAGTTTTTTGCTTTCCTGAAAGGTTTTAAGAAATGGAATTAGCCATGTGGTTAGCTAAATTATATATATAAAATTTGTATTAAGGATCTCTAAATAAGATAATAATAAGGCAAAATTAACTAGAAATGCTAATTGGAACTTGTACAGAGAAGCTAACCATATAATCAAGATCACTGTATGATTGAGTCAAGCTACACTTATTGGCTCCACTTAGTTGTTTATTTATATGGATAGCTGAGAATGTCAGCAAAGGTTCGTGAAACAACATATGTACATATAAACAAGTGGAGCCAATAATAGTGTGTAGTTTCACTCAATGATACAATGATCTTAAAAGCAAAATTATTTTATAAAATAGATTAAGAGGCTCTTTAGATAGCAAATGTATTGAAAATAATGAAACAGAATCATTAAATTACCTTACACAATTAAATAAATAAAAGTGTACCTATGCAAATATAGTAAAATAATAAAATCTTAATTATTAGAATCATTTAAATAGGGTATATTACCACTCCACTTGCTGATACAGTTAAATAAAATATTGCTTTTATTCTGCAGAAAAGTATAAAATTGCAAATATAAATGCAAATTATTCACTTTGATAATTTTATAAATATATATTGTTACTTCTCTTCTATTAACCTCATACCGCCATGGGTGGCCAAGGTCGTTAAGGCGCAGACTCTTGAGCAGGAGGTCTGGGGCTCAAATTCCACCAGGCCCAACCCCCTGACAGGTTTTTTCCAGGTTTTCCTCTGTCCTCATAACAGGCAAATGCTGGGGAGGTACCCTAAACTTAGGCCTGGAATGTTTCCTTCCTTAAAAAAAAATCCTTTGTCAATGTATCACTTCATTTATCATCAGTGTCCACTGCCTGGGGTGTCTCAGTAGTAAAACTGGGCATTAAACACCATTCAAAAAAAAAATATTAATCTCATGTAATCTTAATTTACTGATTAAGTAAATTTTATTACATACGGTGAATAAATCTGAATCTTGAATTTGTGTTAATTAGCTGAGTTTTATCCAATAAAAATGACTGCAAACAAAGTAATGAGTTTAATTAATTTATTTATTCTTTTATCTAGAATATATTATGAGCCCAATTCTTGGCATCAGACTGTGGCACCTGGAGAACCAGTTGGAAAAATACAGAATATCACATTAAACATGGAGTACAAGACTTCTTTGAATCCATTAACCTGGAGATTTATTTCTGTGCCTCATCTGTACATAGAATGGATTAAAGTGGAAAGTTTGGAAGATAGAAGGAGGTAATTAGCCACCACATTGGTTAGCATTAAAGCATTATTTATTATTGTTGTTAATATCATCATGTCCTATGTACTGCTGTAGTTTAAAGCAGTTTCATATTATCACTCTTGTTGAGCTTCTTGTGCTGTAATCATGCAATAATTGCCAATATCCAATCAGATGGATGTGAAACAAAATTAAAAACTAATTTTGTGTCAGAATTAATTAAGTGAAGCAACGAATATATTCTTGATTAGCTGCTGAGTCAATTTAATACTCTTATGCTCCACTTACCATTGAAGAATACAGAACATGTTTCACAGGCTATTGCCTGCATTATCACCTGCAAGTTGACTGTGACACATGTTCTGAATGATTCAAGGGTAAGTGGAGCTGATTTATTGGAGGTGTGGAATGATGACTGCAGCTTTACAAAGTTAGAGCTGCAAAGTTTCCCATGAACTTCTAAAATAAATTGCTTGCATGCACATATGCATGGGTGAACGAAAAAAAAACCCACACGCACACACACACACACCCGCGCGCGCACGTGCACATTCACACTATGAATGCTACAAGAATTTTCATCTTATAAGGATTTTTGAACCTTTTTTAATCATAAGCTATCTTAGGCTGCTTCATTGCATTAAATAATGACTTATAAATTTATCACAATAAATTAAACAAACTTGTATGCTGCTGGAATTCAGCAACTGAACTCTGTTACCACATAATTTGTTACAATGTAACAACCAAGTTCAACTTTAGTACAAATTTAATTTGGCATGCTGCTACTAATGCCACAGCAAAATATTTATCTTGAAAGCCTACTGTACAGGTAACACCCAATATATGGCCTAGTAAATGTACCTAAGTTGCATTATTGAACAGTAGAAAGAGAAATTTTAACAGACTATGCTTTAAATTTATTTTAAAAATATAACAAAATAATCATACAAATGTAACAAAGCTCTCCCTTTAAAATAATTTAACAAATGCAATTGCTGAACAGTTGCAAATGTTCAATGCTTTACATTGAAAAATTCATCTCAACTAAACCCATTATTAAAAATTCTTAATACATACCCAATCAATTTGTGATATATAGGAAAGATACCCATACAGATAATCATATCAAGGCAGATGGTTTTTAACCGTTTAACATACAAACATGTAGTTTTCAACAACTTGACATATCATTTGGTTAATTTACCAATTATTAAAGAAGAGTATAAAAAAGAACACAAGAAAATAGAAGAAATGGCAATTTTAAATGATTTAATAAAGATCTGGTACATAAAAAAGTGGAAAAATTTAAAAGGAAAAAACTTATCAGAGATACCACCATAATATCAGCAGATATGGCAAAACCAATTTTTAAAACATTTACTATCTTCCAAAAGCAATGAAAAAATTTCAAAATAGTTAAAGGTTTCAATATAAAGTTAGCACCCATCAACAGATTTAATTTTGGAAACATCTTGAGAGATAAAACGGCTGTAAAGACCCCACAAGAGAAAAAAGCAGGTATTTACAGAATAACATGTGCAGATTATGAAAAGATCTATTTCAGAAAAATAAAGTGAAATATAGGCACATGTTTAGAACAGCATTTCAGGAACATAAAATATAAACAGACAGATCAGCTGTGGCATATCGTTTTTGGGCAAAAAACCATGAGATTGTGAAGAAAGTGGATTTATTAAAAGAGACTCAGGGACATATAGAACTGGATACCTGGGAAAAATTTTAAATACATAAAAACACCACCAGGGCAGCGTTTTATCTTGACAGAGCTGTTGGATTCTCCAACCAGCCATACCCTTGGCCGAGGATGAAGACGAAGGTCTTCGAAAACAGTTCCAAATATCACACAAGTAAGTGAAGCAATATGAGTGTTTGGTACGACATATATCACATGATTTTATCCAAACTCCTAGATGTACAAAAATCAAGACATTTCTTAAGAAAAGGATTCTCAAAAATTATAAATACATCACCTCAAATCACATTAAAGACAAATCATGGGCCAAAAGAGAAGAAAAATGGACAGCCAATAAACATAGATGCGGAAGGAAAAGATGACAACTTTCTAACTAAAAACAGGCCATGACTGTCTTACAGAACATCTTTGTAAAATAGCGATTCTCACATGTGAGGAATATACCCTGTACCAGCAGGCAGCAATGGTAATGAACACTGACCACCTTCTCACCTTAGGGAACTTGATTCCAGTCAAGAGCAGGCAGTTGTACTGGACAGCAGCTTTTGCATGAACTGGAAGATTTCAGTAGAAAAGCCATTGGAAGAAGAAAAGGCAGAAGATACCTCATTAAGATAAATTATTTCATTAATATTATTAATATTTATATTAATAATAATTTATCGTAATTATGTAATAAAATTAAAAACATAATTTTAACAATATTATAAATAAAAATAATTTTCCTCCAAACACATTATTTACTTTAAATAGAAAGCAACTTAAATGGAGCATCTTTTTTCAGTTTTTGAGGCAGATACTCATGTTTGAGAGAACATGTAGCAGAGTGAGAGAGTAAGTTACTCTGGAACATGTTAATATGCTGTTTTATCAATGTTGATGTACATTTGTAAATCTAATATTATGAAATATTCTTATGTTTGATATAATAAGATTTAAAACATTTTAAAGAAATTGATTTTTTTCTATCTCAGATGCAATTATTTCTAGTTATATGTATTCAGTTCTTTTTAATGAACAAATGATGTTTGTTTGCAGTTTGTTGATATGCCCTGGAGAAGACAAGATTCTCTTTGCTGGAAAACCATTGTTCATAACAGGTACTTCAGAGGAGAAGTGTAACACCACTGTGGTGACAGAAAAAGTTTCAGATTGTGAAAAGTCATCATTATTTTAGACTTCTACTCCTGGGATAATTGTTAAAACTATCATCATTTTCAAACATTTCCACAGGAACTTAAGTATAAATAGCTTATAAAATACTTCTATGTAACTTATATGCTGGCATTAAAATAATGCTAGTTTAATTATTTAGATTTGCATGCAAGTATTTTCATACAGTGAAAACTGTTAAAACTGCTCTGAATATATTGCTCAAGGGAAAAAATGAAATAAATGTCATAAATAAGCAGAAAAAAAGTATTGGGTTTGAAGCTGGGAGCAGTTCCTGTTAGTTGGTTTAGAGTGACCTGGTATTTCCTTGTTTTGAAAATCATATATTTAAGGTAATAAGGAAGTGAAACTTGTTATTAATTTACTTTGGTAAACTGTAATACTAGATATTTAAATTGCAAACAATAAGATTACGTAATTACACGTATGAATTTCAATTTTATCTAGTCTTTAAAAACTCTTTTACATTAATGATACATTTACAAAATCTGAAATGCTTTGGACAGTAATATCCATCATTATCAATGCAAAACTGGTATTTATCATATTATGTAAAATACTCCAGAATTCCATAATGTATTTAAAAATTATACAAAGACTTAAAGAACAGTGATGGAATGCAGAGAGAGAGATATGTAAAGAAGGAATGTTATAATTTATAAATAATACCTATACAATACTTAAAAATGAAATGCTTTAGTTGGTGAGTGATTACATACTCTTTTTTCCAGATCATGTTTTAGACCATTGTCCACATCCTTGGCTGCTAGTCAACTGACAGTGGTCTGAATTACATCCTGTATGCTTACAGTAGGATTCTGATGGAAGGTTACAATATTTAAACTGTCATCTGTAGGAATTAATATGTAATGACTCACCAGATAAAGTATTTAATTTTTAATTACATCTCCAATATGGAAGTTCTACAAAGCTACATTTAAATAATGTATAGTACTTATTATACTTTCCTGTTAGAAATTTAGCATAAGTATACATTTTTGGGCCAGAAAATAGGCTAGAAATTTCTTGGCAGTGAAGTACATAAAAATATCTTTTGAACATATACAGCAAAACTGTAAAACAATATAAAATTCAGTTGGGATACACCAGCAGTATCACAGACAAAATAATTATTGTAAAACATATATCTCTGCCACTTCTTGCAGCAAGGTTCTGAATCTGTGTTTGGAGTATTGCAGCTATGAACAAAAACTGAAACTTATAATGTAGTGAAATTAACATGCATCTTTTCAATATGGATTAATGTTATTAGGAATAGCATAAATCTTGTAAGAAGACACATAATTTCTCCTGTTGTGAAAGTACTCCCTTCTTGTGAGTACTTTGAAAATTGGGTGTGATTCATGTAGATCTTTCTCTCCAACAGTCTGATAATGGGCTAAGCTAAGGCCAATGGATAATCTCTGCTGCTGCATTGTTGGCCTTGGAGGCAAATCTTTATTCAATTCATTTATAGTATGTGTGAAACATCCATTGGAACTGAGCTGCTTTTTTTAATAACTGTGAACATAGCTATTTCTCAGTGAGTATAATAACTTATAATAATGGGGAAGTGGTTAATTGAAAACTGCCAGGGAAGTTACAAACAGTTCTATGTATTAAATTTAAGGTTAGTGAAGCATGAAGAGTGTTAGACAGGTTTAGTTCAACATATGTTAAAAGAGAAAAATTGAAAAAAATATGATGACACATACTTGGATTTCTGTTTTACATGCATTATTTGTGAAGAACAAAGAACAGAAAGTGTTTCCAGCTGAGAGTATCGGTGAAGTGATTAAAAACAAGAAAATTCTTTCAAGAACTTACTCGTCAAATTAATACTTGGTACGTTTTTAAGTGAATAGATGAGAATATTTGCTGGGAAGTACCATTTTTTTCCATTTTACTAGCGGATATTTACTTGCGCTGATTTTATTCAGCTGTAGTGCAAGTATTTTCTTCTAATAAGTGCTGATTCGGTAAATGCACATGCAGCTACTCTAAGAAGTCAAGATTTTGATGCTAAATGTAACAATTGATCCATGTTACCAATCAAGCAATCGACCACTGAAACAATGCAACTACAAACAGAGGTCATGAAATTTTGCTTATTAATTCAGTTTCAAACCCACAATGCACAGTCCACACATATCAGTGAGAAAGAAGTGACTGAATTGTAGAACACGGCTCTAGACAGTAGAACTTTCTATATTAGTTAACATGCTAAGAAAAAATAGAGCTCTGCTAAACAAGCCTTTTCCAGAATTTTACATCATATAATGAAACCTAACTTTTTTTTTAATTTAAATATTATGTATTAATAAAATATAAGTACTTTTCTTTGTTCTCTTAACACTATAGGAATGAAAATAAAAAAAATAAATTAAGATTATAAAAGAAAAACAATTATAAATGTATTGCATGCATGAGAGAGAATATGTAACAATTGTTTGTGTGAAAGAGAGAGAGAAAGAGCAAGTGGGTGCGAACACAACTGAAGATGTGTGTTTGTGCATGCACTCTCAGATAGGAGAGCACCGATAGGTAATAACTTATGCCTTTCACTTATTATAAATTCTTATTTATTTTATTTTACACAAGCCATTGCAAGAAAATATTCATACACTGCTACAAAAGTGCTTTTGCTAACAAAGAGAGAATTCTTCAACAATTTTATTTTATTTAAAAGAATGACCTAAAACAATACTAGCAAAAGATAGTTTATTTCTCTTTATTTTAGTGTAAACAATCAACCTTTTAATCTAGCAGATCAAGGATAATTATTATTGAATAAAACATCAACTACTTCAAGATGTTTATGCATTCCTCATCTTCTGACATCACTGCCATATTCAAGAACTAGTTCTGGTCCATTTTCATCATCATGAGTACATTAACCACAATAATTTAACAGAAACTACAATAGAGACATGCACGTACAATTGGCAAGGATGCCCCTGACCTAACCTTGCAAATGAGTAAGAGTTTACATATGTTTTATTTAACAGACAGTTTTATTAAACAAACCACAATAACTAACCAACAACAAAGCTCTCATTGCATCATACAAAATGCCATACCAAATTGTAAATGGCAAGAAATCTCACAGAATTGCCAAGGAGTTAGTGTTGATATGCTTTTGACATAATAGGCTGCTGCGCAGCTGTTCCTCGTTTCATTATAAAACAGCACAATTATATTATGAATAGCAACTTTTTGGTGATATAACTGACCAGATTAACCAACAAACTAAGAGAGGCAGAAATTTTAGTATTCAATTAGACTAGGCAATTGAAAACAACAGTTGTGCCGATATGGAGCATTTTGCAATTGTGATTGAGAAGGAGATGGAATAATATTGGCACAGTAAGCCAAAATTCTGTGGTTTGAGTCCTAGTTTTTATCTCAAATTTTTTCTATCTAATTTTGATTCAAACAGTTATGTCTATTTTATATTATATATGCATTTCATAAATGATGACAAGAACTTTTATGAAGATCTTCTCTTATGTAATGTATTAATGATGGATTAAAACAGTGTTCTTGTATGCTGTCAAAGAAACTTCGCAGAAAACAATATCAATTGATAGCTGTTTGCAAAAGGTTTGGCCAATTTGGTGGTCTTCAGGTATTATAACAGTGAAAATTTCTACCAGATGGGCACATTGCTTCATACATAGAGAAGCCTTGACCTCATAGGAAGTTTAGTTTAGTTTAGTTTCATCCTTAGATCACAATAATCATGATGGATATGTAAATTAATATAATAATAAATTACAGGAATATGGTTGGTTGCTAGTGACCATTAGGGATGCTGATATTTATCATTTTTTCCCTAGCTTCCCAATAAATTTACAGGAATATTTAACAAAGATTTGTAAACTCACATTCAGCTTGTTTAGATATTGCGCATACATATAAATAAAACAATGGGAATTCAACTTTATTAAATTTTACACTTATTTGAATGGGAAAGGGAAACAAATTCAGTGGGGAACTGCATCAAAACTCAGCCTCAGAAGGCCCGATTCTTTACAAATGTGTGCTGTAACAAGAAAAATGAGAACATTTTCCTGTAATTACAATTGTAAATCGCATTGCAATGTGATGTCATACGCATATGAACTGAAAAGTAACAATTAAATGTACTTACGAAGCTGTTGACAATGGAGTGGTATATATATAAACAATGTAATACAGTTTTTTTCACACTAACTCCATTCACTTACATAAAAATCTGGACATATGTGATCTGGAGGGATCACTCCCGAAACATATGTCCAGATTTTTATGTAAATGAATGGAGTTAGTGTGAAAAAAACTGTATTACATTGTATATGAAAAGTAACATTTTCTATACCTCGCAAAATAGTAGTACTAAATGTTTTAATAATAATGATTTTATTTTCCTAGGTGACATGTTTGAGATACTCAATTCCCTGAATGAGAGCTTCCAGATGGGATATCACATATGAGGGGCAATTCAGAAAGTTTTGCAACCAGTCTATCCATTGTTGGACAATAATGTGTACAAAAATATAACTAATGGAGCTGGCAAAAATGTCACTGTCAATATGTCCTATGTCAATAGCTGATGAAAAATCATGAATATTTCTAAAGTAAACTTTAGATTGTACATTTTCACATGCTATAAGGTGAAAGAGCAAAAAATATACACGAGAACTTGGCAGCTGTCCATGGCGATCATTTTTTTTTTTTTTTTTGAGTAGTGTTTAATGTCTGTTTTTACTACTGAGGCACCACAGGCAGTGGACATTGATGATGATACATGAAATGAAATGACATATTGTGAAAGAATATTTTTTTAAGGAAGGAAGTGTTTCAGACCTAAGCCAAGCTTGATCATTTGATACCATTGCAAGATGAATTTGACACTTGAAAAAGGGCAAAAGAGAATTTGAAAGAGAACCTTCACTCTGGCCAGCCTTGAGAAGCTGCAAATGGAAGAACAATTCAAACAATGTGGAAATGCTAAATATGGAAGTGGTTATCAGTGTTGGCAGTATTGCCAGTATATTCCATGAACATTTAAAGCCTCAGAAAATTGGTGCAATATGGGTTCCACATTTCCTAACCAATGAAGAGAAGAAGAGGAGAAAGAAATGTGCAAAGAAACTGTTGAGCATGTTTCCTTCAAATGGGCCTAAAGGTTTGACAGACATATACACTGGTGATAAAAGTTGATTTTATTACCATACCATCCCAAATATAGCTCAGAACTGCATGTAGGTAATGAGAATACTCAAGATCAGTTGTTCTTTGGCAAGATTTTTATTCTCAGAAGTGAATGTTCACTGTTTTCTTCAACTATGAAAGAACATTAGAGGTGACTCTATGCCAGAAGGAATGACAATGAATGGAGAATACTATTGAACTTATATTTTGGATCCTTTATTTGAAAAGCTGAGGTGGCAGCATCCAAAAGACAGGAACTTCAAGGCTATTGCTTTTACATGACAATGCTTCTCATTACAGAGCAGCTGCAAATTTGAGGAAACTGGAAATTGTCAAAGTTCAGTTGCTTTACCCTCCACCCCAACCCTCACCTTGTGACTTCTGGTTGTTTCTTTGAGTGAAATTTTGCTTTGCTGGAAAACCTTTTAAACTGGTGCAGGACCTTGCACAAGCTATAAATTCAGCTCTGTTGTCAATGTCTCAGTTCAAGTACCAAGTGCTTTTGTCAATAGTTGCACCATCTATAACTGTGTGTGGAGAGAGATGGATAGTACTTTAAAAGATTTTGAGGATAAGTTTTCGAATTCATTCCTTAGTTTGCACTTTAAGGTGACACTTGTAAAAATTTTTGAATTGGTTACGGAAATTTTTATAACACATACACTACTAACATCCACTAATACTGAATAGGATCAATCAAACATGTTTTCAGACTCCGCATTGAAAATTATGTTATTTTCCAGGACTCTACCAAAGTTCAAAAGAATCTCTAGAATTAAGTAACAAAGGCTTCACTCTTATACCATCTACTCCTATCTTTGTAATGCAAGATTTTCATCTGTGGCAGAGATAGAGATGCAAAGTTAATGATGAGAAGGAGATCTTCATAATTGTATGTCTTGAGTATTTGTTCTTTCAGAACAAGCTTCATTTATGAGTGTGACTTATTTATAAATGTTACTGAAAAAGTGAAACTGAAACCACAAAATACATAAATATTATGTCATTATGAATAAATTGTATACTTGAAGCCTTGTACAACAGTAGTCATAAATTTTTTGATTCAGCACTGTAATTTTTTATAATTGATATTATTGTATGATTTAGTTGAACTACACACTCTTAATGCTTCACTTACTTGTTATAATATATAGAACCAGTTTCGAGAACATTTTGTTCCCATCATCAGCCAGGCCAAAATTCAACTGTCGGATAATTGTTAAGCTGTGGGAATGTGTATTCTGCTCTGGTGACAGTACAATAAACTTGTAGTTTATGTTTTCATCCCTGGCTGTGTCAAATTTCATTAGACTGTCTTTGTATTTGTAGATTTAGATTTTCTCCCAGGATGCTAGTTCTGTAGGTCCTTGTACTGATTTTAATAATTTTGCTTTACTCATTATGTCATGATTTTCTGTCCAAAAAGATATGCTACTGCTAATTTCTCTATTTGCTTGTACTTTATGTTCCTGAAATGTTCCTTTAACCATGTGCCTATGTTTCTCTTTGTTTTTCCAAAGTAGATATTTTCACATTCTGCACAATTTATTTTGTAAATACTTGCTTTTTTCTCTTGTGGAATACTGTTATTAACATTGTCTATCAGTAAGTTTTTAACATTAAATCTATTAACCAGTGCCAACTTGATATTAAAATCTCTAAGAAAATTCTGAAATTTTTTGTAGCTCATGCATATATGCATTTTTGAAAAATTAGCTTGAATTTCTGTACCTTTATGTGACTAGTTCTTTTTTAAACCATTTTTAACTACTGTTTCTTCTATTTGTTTGCATCCATTAAAATATTCTTCTTTGCTAATTTGTAGGTTAACTAGCTGATGTGTTAAACTGTTGATAACTGCATGTTTGTGTAATGTGGGGTTAAAACTGTCAGCTTTGATGTGATTATCTGCATGTGTATTCTTTCTGTAAATTCCAGATTTCCTTGACATTTAATTGTTTTAATATGCAAGAATGGCAACATGTTATCTGTTTCTGTTTTGTATGTAAATGATATGTTTCTATCTTGTATATTCAAAAGTTTTAAGGCATCATCAAAGAGTTTTTTGTTAACTATGGCAAATATATTGTCAACATATCTGTACCATACCTTAAATATATTGGACACAGCTTTTCAGACAGTTGAATTAAGCCTGGCTGATGATGAGAACAAAATGTTCTGGAAACTGGTTCTATACACTATGACAATAAGTGAAGCATTAAGAGTGTGTAGTTCAACTGAATCATATAATAATTATCAATTGCATGATTGGCCTCACTGTGCAAGTCCCAATTTACATTTTAACTGTAATTTTTGTTTTATTTTTATATTTTTATATTCAAAATATACAAGCTAGTAATGTAAATGACTATTTATTTTTATAGGCATCACCAAGTCAAATTTTGGGGAAATTCTGAAAACTTTATGTACAGGGGTATTGCTTGTAAATGTAATGTATGAAAAGTAGCTCTGTCTTAAAAAGTTTGGGAACTTCTATTTGCTGATCATTCTCAAGTTTTTACATCATTGGGCATTTCCTCTTCTTTCTTGGCTCAGAAAACTTACATTAAGAAGTAAGAAGAAAAACATAATGCATTTTGCTAAACATTGAAGAAACTTATTCCACACTATTGCTGCACTGTTCCAATTCTTGTTCTCTCCCACCTATCCATTTTTTTCTTAGGAATTTTCCTAAAAATTATCAAAAACAAAACCAGCAACTGAAAATGACTGTTGAAAAAAATAGAGCATGCTTCCTAATTTTAGCCTACTCATTAAAATGTTATTTTGCTGTATAGCACTTTTAATTTTGGTCAGGCTTAGTTACTTATCTATGTAGCATAAACCAATTGTATTTTAAATACAAGTAATATGCTTTTGGGTCTCAAGCTGCCACATGCTCATTACAGTAGTAGGACTGCTGGTATGTGAACTGAGCTTTACACATATACATTCTGTCACAACATAGCCTAACATGCCCATTAAAAATCAGGAATGTCAATAGATTCTTGTAAATGCTATTAAACCATAAAGGAAAATGTTTCAGTTAATCATTAACAGCTGTTTTATTTTACAATATAAAATAAAGTATATTGCTTAGGCAAAAGTGCAATTCAAATAATTAATCATGAACAATTTATAAATGTACTTCTATGTAAGAAATTTTTCACTGTTCAGTTTAAAATATAGTGAAGATGCCTTCAACTGCAAAAAGGTCACGATAAATGTGAAAATAAGTAAAAATTATGTCAGAATAATAGTATGTTTTAATTTTTAATTTTAGTCGCTATAAAAGTTAAATGTTTTCATTTGAAATTACATGCTACGTTATATAAAGTACATTTGATCTCACTTTATACTTTCTCAGTATTATAGTACATTTGTAATTCAGACATCTCAAAGAAGCTGATATTGCATTAATTTTATTATATTGACTCATTTTGTTACTTAGATGTAAAGCTTAACTTTATATTTAATATAGTTTGTAGTGATTTTCATAACATTTTAGATAATTTACACTTTCACATTAATATAAACAATCATTTCATAGATTTAAATATACATGGTTATGAAATTGATGATTATTAGAGTCCAAATTTTTATGTATATTATCCTAAAATATGTACTTAGTGAAAAAAAACTTAAAATATGTACTTAACATTGTCTTAAAATTGAAAATGAAAGTTTATTGAAGATATATACCAATAGACTGCATAATATACTACACTCAAATATCAAATACATTTTACCAATCTATTACAAAAAAGATCTAAAATAAAATAATACTAATCTTACTTAACTACTCTAGATGAATTCTTTCTGGAGCTGCTTACTTACATTCTGATCCCAATACACTTAACTCCAGGTTATTAGTGTAATGGACACCACCATATCCTTATTTATACTTGTCTAACCTATTGTACTTCTAAGATTACATTTCCCTCCATCTTTCTCCTAATCATTCTAATCCATTTCTCTCTAAATTTGCCCAAATATTTCCCTATCATTTTTATATTCCTCTCTCCTTTTACACCACCACGGGTGGCCAAGGTCGTTAAGTCTCGAACTCATGAGTAGGAGGTCTGGGTTCGAATACCGCCAGGACCGTCCTTCCTGACTGAGGTTTTTTCCAGATTTTCCTCAGTCCTCACAAATGGCAAATGCCGGGGAGGTACCCTAAACTTAGGCCTGGAACGATTCCTTCCATAAAAATAAATCCTTTCCCAATATATCATTTCATTTCATGTATCATCAGTGTCCATTGCCTGTGGTGCCTCTGTAGTAAAAATGGGCGTTAAACACTATTCATTCATTCTCTCCTTTTACAGTGAAAATCTAATTAATATTTATCCATCTAAATTCTTCTATTTTGGTTGCCAATTCTGTTCTCTCCAAAAACTTTGTTTCCTTGCAGTATAATAAACAATGAAAATCCATATTGGTTTCTCCTCATGTTGAATATTTTTCTACAACTTTATCAGATCTTAGCCCTTTAAATTCATAACTCCAGTTCTAGCCAATGCAAACTCTTCCTGACCTGCTTTATCACATTGTTCTATAAATTTTTCCCTACTCATACTATTTTTATTTTCCTATAAAGTCTAATATCCCTATAACTCTTTTCTCTGATACTACCAAATATTTCTTGTCCTTCAATATCTTCTAATCTTAGGTTTATTTATTTCCAGAGTCCTCTGTTATTAATTTATCCATAAATATCCCATACATATCTGTTGCAAAATTTCCTGCATTTAGAGATACCATGATCTTTTGGATACTGAAACATTCTTTAATAATATCACTTTCTTCCAGTCTGATAATTCTATGTATGTATTTCATAATCCTGTAATAATTTTTAACTTGGTGAAATGCCTATCTAATTCCAGCTGCACTACACCATTTGGTGATGCTATTCGTAAACCTAAGATCTGTTTACTAAAACCTTTTATTTATTTATTAACATTTTTCCTTGCAATCTCTATACCCAACATTTCTACCCTATACAACATTTATCTTTTTGCTTCTACTGTGGTTGTATAAATTCTTTCAAGTCAATATACTCTTATATCTGGAATTTCTTAAACATGTTATCCTAACATAGTTGCTTTTCCTTTTGCCATTTTTTTATGTTTATTGCAACTCCCATTAGAACTTAATCTTGTCCCTAGATAATTAAGTCGGTCCTGGTGGTGTAGTGGTTACCATACTTGCCTTCTATACCCAAGATCGCGGGTTCGAACCCGGCCAGGACCGATAGATTTTTTCGGGCGTAAAAATCCTAAGTATGGCTTCCTTCGGAAGGGAAGTAAAGCCGTGGGTCCCGTGTCGTACATTTACGGCACGAAAAAGAACATCAAGCCTGAAAGAGAGGCCTCTGAGCAAAATTTGCCGGCCGTTTCACGCCCTGAGTTGAATGGAACGCTGATGACCTGCAATGTTAAAGAGCGTTCATAAATAAATCAATCAAAAAAAATCAATCAATCTAGATAATTAAATTTCCTTAAAACATCTAATTTCTCTCCTTTCTCAATTTATAAGCTCTTTTATAAACCATGATCTTACACCTCAATGTGTCTAAAACTCCCTCTAAATATCTCTACCCTCTCTCCGCTGCTTCCCTCAACTTTAATCTCACTGGGAAATGACAGCTTGTTAGTACCATATTCATAACTTCAAAATCTCTAATGAAATTATCAATAATATGTACACAACAACATATAATCTCATGCTTTGTTCATTCTTGTTTGAAAAATGTAAAATCTCCATTTTAATCAGAGCCTCTCATTCCATTCTTTATCTTTTTTCTTCCATTCCAAAAATTATTAAATTAGTTTTCCTATTACCCTCTTCTATATCTTCAAAGTATCTTTTCTTGCACTCCATTATCTCTATCTCTAACACTGCCATAGGTGGCTGAGGTCGTTAAGGTGCGGACTTGTGAGCAGGAGGTCTGGGGTTTGAATCCCGCCAGGACTGTGGGAGGTACCTTAAACTTAGGCCTGGAACGATTCCTTCCTTAAAAATAAATCCTTTCCCAATATATCATTTCGTCTCATGTATCATCATTATCCATCGCCTGTGGTGCCTCTGTAGAAAAAACAGGCATTAAACGTTATTCAGTCATTCATTCATTCATTCTATCTCTAACTCTCCTTCAAAGTGCCCTATTATTAATTTCATTCCTTCTAATCAGCTTTCCATCTGCTTATCAATTTTATTTTGATTATTCTTTATTTATTTAAATATTTCTTTGATTCTTACCACTTTGTTTCTTAAATATTAAGTATTGATATTGAAATACAGCTTTAAGATGTCCACATACATAAGAACTACTAGCTTAGCTATTCTAGTGTGAGGAATATTGTTAAAATCAAAAAAAAAAAAAAATTCTTCACTTAATCACACTATTCTAAGATTTATTATGTTCTTCCATGCTATCAAAGAGTGAATATTACAAATGCTGGAGAAAGAAGGTCTTCCCTCTTTGGTAGTCTGTTCACAACTTCTTTTCTACCAACATTTCGCATTACTTAATACACAGATAGATTAACTCCCAACCACCAATCAGGTTAAAGCACAATACTTGCTTCTAGAAATGTCTTAATTGATAACTGACTATCAATAATAGACATTTTCCTTAACAGACTCCCCTTCCAATAATTAACAAACACACTATAACAATCTAAACAATACATATACCACAATATGTAATATCAGAGTGGAATGATACTGAAAAATTGTTTCAATTAATTGTTGAATTTAAAGTAAAAATAAATCAAAAGATTAATTTGATATTGCTCATTTAATACATCAGATTAGCTTTTGATGCAATCCTAAAGTTAATCAAGGCATGGAACATAATATGTTACAAAATATTTCTCCATATTTTTATCAATAATCAATGAAATATTTTCATCAATATTTCTCCATATTTTCATCAATGATCAAAGTACAATCTTATATAGTGAAAATGATCTTGGATATCACATGTCATTGGTGTGCATACCTACAGAGATGGTTATAGTTGTAGCAATGTCTTTTGGGTGGTCTTACATTTCTATGTTAAGCATTTAGCTAACAATAAATAAAATGGCAAAACCATAATTTCTTTCAATAACTGATTGTAATATTTTCATACCTAGTTTATCTACTGATCTACAGACAGTACTCATTTTAATTTAAATGTCATTGGCAATGTCCATTATGGAAAGTCCAACAGTTGCCAACTAGCTTTTAGCAATCCAACAAAAGTTATACTTGATATACATCACTTCACTCACTTGTAGTATTGTGTTCAGATATTTTATGTGGCCCTAACCAGTACAATTGATTCAGTGGGGAATTGTTTGGATGATAGATGAAATAAAATAATAAATTGGGGAAGGTTTTTTTTCCTTTAAGGAAGTGTTCCAGGCCTAAGTTTAGGGTACTTCCCCCTGCATTTGTCATTTATGAGGACTGAGGAAAATCTGAAATAAACCTCAGTCAGGGAGGATGGTCCTGATGAGAATTGTACCCCACACTTCCTACTCAAGAGTTCACACCTGAACAAACTTGGCCACCAGTGGCAGTTTCAGTGGGGAACTATGTGACAATGGCCTTCGCCTCTTGAAGATGTTCATTTTAGAAATTAACTGCTTATATTCAAGTGCCCCATTGTGTTAATATGGGCTATCAAGAAAATTTTGTACATGATAGTTGCTCCCAATAAGCTTGCATACACAAGAGTACCTTCATAAGCACCTTTTTGCTTAAGGGAAATTACTTCCTGCCTCTTCTGCAACTTGATGGATACCATGGACTTAACAAGTGAAATAGGTGTGAATAGAACACATTAAGTGTTGTTGTAGTCTTCAACACATAGGGTGCTGCATCAATGCACTTTAAAAGAAATGTTTTTCTTCTTGTACATTCCCAGGCCACAACATTTTTAGCCCATCATTAAAAAATTTGGCAATTGTTGCTGGCAATAACATGCAGTTTCAGTGCACTATCTGAAATCATTTTTTCCAAGAGCAAACTTACAGCATATCAATCCAAAACACTGGTGGATTCATGGATTCATCCACAATAATCCAGATACCGGAACAGCCTATTAATGGAACATGCTCATAGTACACACCAAGATACCCCTTGAAAAGTGTACATTTATCAGGAACTTGATGACCACAGTACTTCTAGAGAAAAGCATGGTATTTTGGTACCCAGTTTTGTTTCATGGTATTTTGCAACACATTTTCATGAAACTCATTTGAATAGAAATATTTATGCATCTGCATTAACAAAGTCTGCTTTTTAACTGAACACAAGTGTTTATTTTTATTTACTTTATGAGTGCTGTTCCAATTGAGATCATTGTACAGCGTACTTTATTCAACCAATAGTAGAAGCATTGTCCGTAGTTATTCAGAATCATAGTTTCATGGCAAAAGGACTTGTGACTAGACCATTTTGGTAGAAATTTATAACCATTCACTGCTCACCTGAGACAGTAACTACAACTGAACTAGTATCAAATACAGGTAATAGTAATAACAAAGTATTCACATGAATATTGGAATAAAATATAAAGCTATTGTACGGTATGAAAAAACATGCCTCTCCGCCTCCAGGAAGTATTCTAGATAAACCCTCATTTTCACTTTGTCAACATCAGCTAACAAACAACAATGATAAAAGTTAACGGTAGAGTGAGCACATAATGTCAGTCAGCTATGCAGGAAAATACTAGACTATACACAGGTGATTGAGTAATTGTGAAAGCTGAAACAGATATCCCATTAAGTACAGACAATTTTCAGTTTAAAATTGTATAAGTTAAAAGAGTACTTATAATCTTAAAGTAATGCTTTATAATTTCCTGTAATTCAATGGATTTTATTAATGGGCATTTGACATGGATATTGGTTTAATGTAAAATATGCAATTATCTTAAAAGATGTAAAATTATGTGTAACATGTAAAAATATATAGCATTAACCTGGTAGCCTAATTTGCAACATTTTACTTTTCAGATAGATATATGCCAAGAAAAAGTTACATAATTACATAAAAATCCAGACTCTAGTAATTATTATTTACTCCAAGTACTAAAGACACCTTATAAGAGAATTTATAGTTTTTAACTCTTGCTAAATTAAAATAACATGTTTAAACAATTTAGCAAGTAATGATTCGACATTATAAGTGATTATAAAAAGTAAATAGTCTATAAGTCACTTAAACTTTCAAACTATAGCTAAGGAATTTGAGCAGTTTAATGAGATATTGATTTTTACTGCTGTCAACATACATGCCTATATTATTGTACTCAATGCAATGCTACACTGTTTGTATTTTACTTAAGTAAGCCTATGAAATATAGTGTTACATTTTATTTATAGTTAGGTTTTGCAAATGCTGCTATTTTAAGGTGCAATTTATCTCTGCTTTATTCTTTTTAGGGAAATATGTAGAATACGCACATTTATAACAGATCTTTTAGAATGTATATTATTTTCTTTTTTGAAGCATAATTGGGCCAAAAGGCTTTTATAAAGATATTGTGTTTATGAGACAGATAATATACACTATTTTTGGGATATGAGATTTTTGCATTTTATATAATTCAATGAACTTAAGTTTATTTTTCCATAATAAAGCATTATTGAATAAATTATCAGTTTTATTAATTGCAGTCATCCATTAATAAATATATACTTTTTAACATATTTCTTGTGTTTTAATTTAGCTTTAAATAAAAGAATTAATTAAATATTAAATTAAATGTTCGGCTCCAGAAGCTTATAAAAATAGATTACATTGTACAGATAAATGAGAATCAGGGAAATAAGTATTGCAAAAGTTTCAAAATCATATGAACTTTGTGCATCCTTACACTAAATTCCATCAGTTTGATTAGTAAATTGTATATCATTCAGATGCTGATATTCCGTCAAGATATGGGCAGTTTTTATTAGTAGTAGTAATAATGGTAGTGGTATTTATTATTCCAATTAAACTAGGGATACATATATTGTACATCATAATTGTATGGGTTGGAAGCCCCATTCATGCTCTTGTAAAATACTTAATTTCTGAAATTAATTCCAACAAAAGAAAACAACAACATTAACAAGAACACGTTACACACACATGAAATAAACATAATACTATAATTCTGATATTCATATAAATTTATGTACAATGTTTATAGAAATTTCTTGTTCCTAAAACTATGCATTTCATTTAAGAAAAGCCCAGATTTAGCCAGTTATGTTCTATTTACAATTAAATCCAACATGCCAGCTTCCCACTACCAGAAGTCAAAGATGAATTCTGGAAAAATTTTATCCTAGCATCTTCTGTCTGTGTACACTTAGCCAAAATGTGCACCCAGTCTTCCAGTTCTGAGCATAATGGACAAATTCTCCTGCCTTCCTCACCAACAACCTTATGCACTTTCCAGCTTCCCAGTCTGAGCCATGCTATTCCTGACCTCTGTTTCATGCCTAGATCCATGGTATAGGCCCCTGTACCTCATCTAATTTTAATTTTGCTTTGCAGGTCCAGAGGTTCCTAAAGTTCAAACTTTTGCTAACTAGATGATGTTTTTGTCAAATAAAGAGGCAATTGCAGTTTTAGAAAACCACTTCAGAGATAGAATAATAGCATTGGAGCATCACTAGTGCAAAAGCTCTGATCTTAAATTATTTTGAAAAATAAAAATTATGTTCAAGTTAAAAACTCATTCCTTCATGAGAAATTTTTGGGCCACCTCATATATCCCTCTTTCTAAAGGAAATGATGAACAGACCAAACAGCATGAAACAAATGGAATCAGGTAGCTTCATATGAACTTTGTTTATCAATATTAGTTTTATTCCAAATCAATTTCATTTTATTATAATCATCAGTTAATGTATTAATTTTAATACAGTAGTTACTAATTAAAATGTGTTATATTATATAAACATTAATTATGTGGCATACAGGGCAATGAATTTTATTTTTTAACAAGTTTATTTTGCATTGCCAACTTTATCTAAGCTCCCCATTAGATTATTAATCTAATCTCCTTTTATTTTGGAACTTAAGACATTTCCATCCATGATATTCCCTTGATTAATGACACAATGTCAATTTTTTAGAATACCATCTGGACATTATGCTCAGTAGACCAAAACATTGACTAGTTAAGTACATACATTATGGAACTGTTTAATAAACATGCCCCACTATGAATAAAACATGTGACAGACATTCAAAATTTGATAGCTCAAAGAGACTGTGCATATAGATATTACAGATCAGATAAATATGATGCACACTTAGACAGTTATAAGTGTATTCATAATGGAACAAATAAAGCCAGTAAAGATGCCAAAATAAGACATATTTATAAGCTTATTGAATTGACCACCAGTTCCCTCAGAACTGAGGAACAAACCATATGAGAACTATTTTCTGTTACACCTGAGCGAGAGAAATTCCACTTTATATACATCACAGCATTAAAGCATATAAAGACCAAAGCACACCGTCCAAATCCTGTTAATATAACTAATAAACAAAGTAATTCACATCATACTGCCTAATGTGACTCACATCTGCAACGCCTTAGTCAGAACATCATCCCATCCCAAGCAATGGAAACAGGCTTTTGTAAAACCTCTTCCTATATTCAAAATGCCCCAATCTCCTAAGGACTACAGACCAATTCCCTCTGATGCTATTCAAGCACTTGAATGCATCAGACTACTTTAATGGGTATGACCTTTTTGAACCTTATCAGTTTGGGTTCAGACCAGATCACAGCACAAGCACAACACTGTTTAATGTACAATATATGGTGGCTGTGATGAATGATGATTGACACTACTTGTCTTCTTTGACATGACTAAAGCTTTTGATCCCATAGGCAAATATTTTCTTCTTACCAAACTTAAGGCATTAAATATATCTAATAGTAATGTCCTATGGCTGAACTTGTATCTTTGAAAATAGCAGTAGTATGTTTTATCTGGAAATTTCTCCTCCTCGTGGTATTTGTGAAGGCAGGAGTTCCTCAGGGTAGTGTTCTGGGTCTCTTTCTGTTACACCATATATCAAATTACATTTCTTGAGCTATTATTACAGTAAATACTAGCTTTATGCTGACTACTTTCAACTTAACATACACTCTCAAACTAATAACATTCTGAATGCAATAATGAATATCAACCAGGATCATTACTCATTTCATTTATAGATGCGTAATCTGGGCCTGGGTCTTAATCCTTTAAATTCGCAGGTAATGATAGTGAGACCACAGCACTTGTTCAATACCATAGACATAGGCAATATACCTCTCATTAAAATAAATCAAACTTAATTATCTTTGCTGATTCTGCAAAAATCATTGGAGTCATTAAAGACCGAAATCTCTATTAGGAAAGTCATAATGCTGAAACATACAGGAAAGTAAATATTTTAATCCATACTTTTAAAATACCAAAGTGCCCCTATACAGAAAAAATGCCTTGATGCAATCCTTGGTTATGTCTCACTTCAACCTCTACGATTTTATGCTAACAGACATGCAGGGCAGAAACCACTGATCTGCTAGTGCAACTCATGCAGTCCCGAACGCAACATTAAAGGAGGTAATGCGACATTAGTGATGTATATTTATCACCTCTCTGTTTGTGTGCAGTGTGAATAAGGCAATAATGCCTTAGCATCTGCAAAAATGCAAACAAATTTTTATGTTTGTTCTGGTAGGGGCACAGAACAGTTGCGACTTTCTCCTTTGCTCACTTGGACTACTATTTCCTCCTTTTCATTAAGAACAGAAACATTTACAGTGTCTGTTATCGAGTCACTAATATCTTCAGAATGACCTATAGGAATTCATTGCGGATTTGAAATTGACATATGCTGTGTATGTGTTTACACATATTCCATTTAAAGCTAGAAAGTGTATTGCATTCACTGCAGATTAACATGCAATTACAGTGCAGATTATTTTCTTATACAAAATATATTTCGGCCGCTGTCGATGAGAATGGGATCTTCCAACTACCATCTTCATTTATAATGCTGTCCTTGCTTATTTCCAAGCTTGCTTTATGCCTACTACGAATGTCTTTAATTTTGCCTGCCAACTTTCCTTTCCCAAGCACAATGAATCAGTCGAACAGCTTGTCTTTAACAAAGAACATTTTACATATTGCTTTATGCAGGCGTTTCACATGTTTTCCATGCAGATACATATATTTGAGCGTGTGGTGCATTTATATTTGTATTAATGCCAGCCTGCAACTAGTAAGCCCAAGAAAACACTCGCGTAATTTCCCTGGAAGTATGAAGCAAATTCATAAGTGTCAGGGACACTTTTCAATTTATCTATTGCAGTAAGAAGCATTATCTCAAATGCGGTGGCATCTCTCTCTTCCAATTATGTTCTAATAATGCTGTAAAACATCTGCTTGTTATTCTTGGCCTTTCACTTTATATATATATGAAAAATAAAAATAAAGAAACACTATTGACAAGTGACTTGTCTAGCTTCTTGCCATTGAAGAACTCGCAGTAGTTCGAAATATAGCAATTTCAAGTGTGACTCTTTCTCTGTGTTTTATCTTTATCTACTTTTATTATTAGTGTTAATTTATATAAGTGACTTGTCTAGCTTCTTGCCATTGAAGAACTCGCAGTAGTTCGAAATATAGCAATTTCAAGTGTGACTCTTTCTCTGTGTTTTATCTTTATCTACTTTTATTATTAGTGTTAATTTATATATATATATATATATATATATATATATATATATATATATATATATATATATATATTTTTTCTCAAGATCTCTCTACGTGCCATGTACAACAATAGAGTCTCATTGTTGGCGCTTACATTATTGAAACCCAAGCATTATAGAAGGATTGTGCTAAATCTGACAAAAACTTTAGGGGAAATATTGCAGCCAGGTGACTTCGAAGTGAAAATAGTGCAGGAAATTAGTTCGGCTCTTTCCGCTATAGCTCGGGACTGCAGCCAGGTGCCAGGTTCCCAGATTCCATGCGTCTCTGTCCAGGGTGTAACGTCAAGTGGAAAGTCACGTGCCAAGTTCAACCAATAAGCGTCATTTGAAAGTTTAACGTGTGTTGTTTGTCAGTTGGTGTGTGGTTTCCGTAGTTTTCTTAGTTTGTGCTTTTGTCTTCGTTTGAAAATATTATAGAGAAGTAAAACACGGAGCAAGAAGAACGTAAACGTGTAGTTTCATAAACAAGCTCGTGAAATGGTGTATAAAGTGTGCCATTTCTTTAAGAAGGAGGCAGCGATACAGTGCACGTGGCCAGCGCGACCGGCTGAAACCTGTGGAATTCGTATGAGAAAGGTGCAGAAAATTGCTAAAGAAGCAAGATCATTCCTGAATGATAGTGATTGTTAATTTTAGATCACCAGGGAAAAATCGTATGCGCAAAAAAGCAGGTAACTGATCTAGATAACTTTGATAAAGGTGTTCTATTGCCAGTGGTGCCTCAGCAGTAAAAACGGGCGTTAAACACTATTAAAAAAATAAACAAATAAGGGTGGTCTATGTAATTTGATTTTTGACAATTATAAGAACGGAGCGTTTCCTACTACACATAAACTAGCAGTGAAAATGAAGAATTCAATTCGGTTTACAGGGGGCAAGCATTCCATGCTGCGTATTTTGAAGGACATAGGTTTTAAAAATTGGTAGTGTAACGATGGGAGAAAGCTACTTTTGGAAATTGGTCACACAGTAACTGTTTTTTAGTGCTATGCATGGATTTAGAGAGGCTGGCACGTCTTATATTTATTATTTAGGCGAAACGTGGATGAATCAGAACCACACGAAGATGGATGTGCTGGACAAGTGAAGACTGCTCTGGTGGCGTCAAAGTTCCAATTGGTAAAGGGGGGCGGCTTATTGTTTGCCATGCCGGTGCTGCAAAAATGGGTTTTGTTCCGGAATGTAAATTAATTTATAGAATAAAATCAACTGTTAAAGTGTATTATTCTGAAATGACATACTTTCTGTTCAGAAAATGATTTCAGGAACAATAAATGCCCACATAGCGCCCAACCTCTTGTCATTGTTATGGATAATGCCAGCGTCCATTAATTTCAATTAGATAAAGCTTCTTGAACAAACACCAGGAAGGCGGACATTATTGCTTGGCTGTTCAGCAAGAAAATTCCGCATTCTATAACACAGACAAGGGTGGAATTGTTGCAGTTGATAAAAAGAAACAAGTTATGGTGCAAAACATACGAATCGGGTAGTGAGATTTCCACCTTATTGCTGCCATTATAATCCCACAGAGCTCGTTCGGTGAAGAGTAAACAATTACGTCACCGGCAACAACAAAACTTTCAAAATTGTTGACATACAAAAATTTATACACGATGCAGTTTTTTTTAATTGTGTTTAACGCCCCCCCTTTTTTTTTTATTACTGAAGCACCACAAGCGGTAAACGACGCAATTGACAGTGTAATAATTTCAGGTAGGAAAACTGTGTAAGACACGCAGAAAGACTGCAAAACGAGGATTTTCAACGAGAGCTAATAAGAGACAGCTTGACTGGACCGGCCATGTCAGCAGACGAGTTAGAGGACGACGAAAGTGGCAGCGACAGAGAGTAAACAATTTGTAAGTATTTTGTATTCATGCTGCACTAATACTATCATCTTCCATAGCGAATTATCTTAGACATGTGTTATTTCTTTCCTTTCTCAATCAAATAGCACATATCTATCTCTCTTTCTGCACAGTAGCCAGGTAAGACCCACACAGATAGGGAAACTTTAGGTTCCTTTGGGTGAATTGGCCACCCATCCAACTTCCGACCAAGGTCAAGTTTGCTGAACCTGTGCCTGGGTCGCAGGTTTCGCTTCAATGATCTGGTCTTCTGCTGGCGGCTCTGGATGAAGAAAACAACCGTTTTCTTTTTGGTATGCTGCCTCGGATCGTGGAGTGTAGAGGAAATAAGAGCTTGTAACTAATCAGTGTTGCAAAGTAGGCGTTCTGTGTTGTAGCTTATAATTTTCTCCACGTTCGAGATCGGGATTAGAAGATCATCCTGGCGGGTGTGAAGCTGGGTGAGGCCAGACGCTTGTATTCGGATAGTGTGCTCTGACTGTCCTGGGTCGCTTCTGCCAGATGCCCAGCGGTGGTAGCGAGGCTCTACACAGCTCCTCGATGGAGGCGGTAAGTACCACTGCCAAGGCTCTTGTTTTCGAGGAGGCTGGTTCCTAGTCGGCGCTTGGGTTTATTGCGTTGCTTGTCCAGTGTGTTTCCTCCAAGGTGTGAGGATATCATGGGACCTGGAGCTGGTATATGACGCGGATTCCGAGGGCAACCAACCTGTCCTGTGAAATGTTCCGTGCCACCGCAGGTGGCGCAGAAGAGACTGCGGTGCGTTGGCAATTGGATGTGAGTTCCTGCGCACCACAGTACTAGCACCTTGGGTCGCTGCTTCCTAGTGCCCATACCCGCAGCACCGCTGACATGGTGATACGCGTGTACTTCCGCTGTCTTCAATCTTCAGCAGCCTGCCCGCTACTGGCAGGCCAGAGGCGATGGCGGAGGCGCTGTCCTTACTGTTAAGAAGTACAATGTGCATCAGCGCAGTTGGGCCCCTTGAGGATCTTATCCTGAGAATCCTTTCGGAACCCCCACGGAGGCTCGGTGTTGCCTTGCAGGGAGTCGCTGGAGCTAAGACTTCTTTTTTCCTCATCTTGATGCATCTGCGCTGAGTTTAAGAGAAGAAGTACACACAGATAGCGGCTCCGGACTCTTAGTAGTATGTAGGCATTCACAGCGAAAGACGCAAACGTACGTATTAGTCAATCAAAAATAAGAACAAGTGAAGATCAACTAACCGCTGATAGAAAATGGCTGCTTCTGAGCAGGCGACGGTAGCGTTTATGCATATGCAAAGTACTTGAAGTAATATGAGCAAGGATAGCTTTCTTATAATGCAATTAATCGCCATTCTGTCTACAGAGTCACTGATCTTCAGCTCTCTCTACTATAACTTGCCTTTACACGGAGCTCGGAAATCAAGTGTAACTCCTGTTGCTAACTGCTGCAAGTCCCGAGCAACAGCGGAGAGAACCGAACTATTGTCGTGGCTGGAGTATAAATGTTGCATGTATTATTTTTTGTTAAACATGATGTAACCTATGCGTTGTCCTCCGTAACTTTTAAATATAAATTGTTAGGGGATTGTTAGGGTGGTAAAATATTGTAACGGTTGCAAATTTGCTCTTATTGGAATTCGCAATTAATTCATATGTATACTAACACTAACCTCGGGCAAATCCTAGAAACCTATGGACCCATAGTTTTTCGTAAATGTGAATTGATAGGGGCGGGTAAATCGCTGTATTAGCGGCAAATCTCTTTGATTGAAGAAGGAAAAAAATCATTAATATCAATTTATAATACATTATGTGCGTGGTACTATTCGCTTACAAAGTTCAAGGCTTTGCGTATACGAGTACGCCTAACTTAAACTTAAGAAATCAGCCAATCAGAACGCAACTGCTATGTTTACAGAACCCTTGGAAGATCAGTGATGCTCCCTCGGCCACCATAGCCATGGGAGATTACAACGCCAAACATATAATCTGGAATTGTACAGTAATCGCACACCGCGGCAAGGTGCTTCACAAATTCATCACAAACCAGGGCCTAGCAGTGCTCTCCCCCTCCTCTCCCACCATGACCTATGGTGATAGACCTCCTCCCGATTGGCTGGACATAGCTGTCCTGTTCAACATACGGAAGCATCCATATCTTTGTACCCTCCCGGAGCTATTACTCGACCACTATCCTTGTTCTATTTCACACACGTCCTAAGTTCAAAACCCCCCGCATTACCCCCAACCGCCGTCGAACAAACTGGAAATCCATCTCAGCACTGCTGGTCCAGTACACACCGCAGCCCGCGCCACGCTCCACTACAGCTGAAGTACAATCTATCATCGCTGTGCAGGAGACTATTCATGCTGCACTCCTCCGGGCGGAAATAGGCGGTGGTAAACCACTCTATCAGACAGCTGATCGCCGAAAAGAACCGAGCTAGGCGTCGGTTCCAGCCCTCAAGCTGTCCCCAGTACAAATGAGAAATACAATCACCTACAGCACCTACTAAAAATGGAACTTTTCCTTCATGCTAATGAAGAGTGGGAAAGACACCTATCCCAATTGGACACAAAGGATGCATCACTATGGCGCATGTCCAAAGCGCTGCTGCGACTTCCAACGCAGAGCAAGCCGCTAGTCTCCATCCAAAGGGCAGCACAGTCCGCCAGGGAGAAATTGGAGCTTATGGCATATCACTTGGTGACGACATTCCACCCCATAGACACTCCCAACATGAACCATATTCACCAGGTCTGTGGAGAAGTGCAGAAATTTCTGGACACTCCGTTTGAAACTGGAGAGATTGTTTACACCAGCCCAGCTGAGTTACAGCATTTCCTCCTAACTATACCAGCATACAGGGCCTCTGGTTATGACGGCATAACATACGCCGCGCTGAAAGCACTTCCACCAGCCTGGATGAAACTGCTAGCCCTCTATTGAATAGCTTGCTGACACTCGGCTACTTCCCGGATGCGTGGAAGCATGCAAAGATTATAACCTTGCCAAAACCTGACAAGGATAGCAAGGATCCAGGGAACCATAGACCCATCAGTCTCCTACCAGCAGTTAGCAAGCTATTCGAAAAGGTGGTGCTGGCCCAACTCCAGAAAGATTGACCTCCACAGTGTGCTCAAGCCGGAGCAATTTGGATTCCGGCGCCAACATGCCACCACTCATCAACTACTCCGCATCACGAATGAGATTATAAAAGGTTTCAACAATCGACACTTTGCCCCAGCGTTGTTTTTAGACATCACGCGGGCCTTTGACACTGTCTGGCACGAGGGTCTCCTGCACCGATACCAAGTCCCCCGTATATCACTCACCACCTCTCCTGCTACCTTAATAAAAGAACCTTCTCCGTCTTCATTGAAGATATCCTGTCTACATCCAGACCCATAATGCAGTACTTTTCTTATATAAATACCTTGTCATCCTACCCAGGCTGCCCGCTCTACCTGTATGCTGTTGATGCAGCAATAACCGCCAGCTCCACGCAACACCACACGGCGGTGAAAAGACTGCAAATATATGCAGACATTCTCACAACGTGGTTCGTCGGTCCTGGTGGTGTAGTGGTAACCATACTTGCCTCCTGTACCCAATTTCGCTGGTTCAAACCCGGCCAAGATTGATGGATTTTTCGGGCATAAAAATCCTAAGTATGGCTTCCTTTGGAAGGGAAGTAAAACCGTGGGTCCCATGTACATCTGCGGCACGATAAAGAACCTCAACCGTGAAAGAAGAAGCCTCTGAGAAAAATTTGTCTGCCGTTTTACGCCCTGAATTGAATAGGACGCTGATCTGTGATGTTAAAGAGTTTCCGTAAATAAACAAATCAAAAAAAAAAAAAAAAACGTGGTTCGGTACTGGAGGCTGGCTATAAACTCCAACAAGCCACAGGCCGTCACATTCACCAGGATGTGTCAGAGCTCAGAATCGCCGGAGGCAATGTCCCCTGGAGTTCTGAGGCAAAGTACCTTGGAGTCCGCCTGGAAAGAGCACATCAACGAGCGAGCAAATAAAATCAACAGTAGGATGGCATTGTGATATCCCTGGTATTCCAAATTCTCACCGATGTCCGTTGGGAAGAAAGTGTTGATTTACAAGCAGACACTGCACTCACGTATGCGTGCCAAGTCTGGGGCATCGCCACCAAAACCCACTTACACCGACTCCAAGTCCTCCAAAAAAAAACCGGTTCCTACGCACTGCCACAGGTGCAGGCTGATACATCCTTCAAGACCTTAATTTCCCAATCCTTACGGACTACATCCTACAAACGCCCCACACTTATGACAGAATCCTGACAAATCAAACAGCAGTTTTTTTTTATTAGGTTTATTTACGGACGCTCTTTAACATCTCAGGTCTCATCAGCGTCCCATTCAAATCAGGGCGTGAAACGGCCGACAAACTTTGCTCAGAGGCCTTTGTTTTCAGGCTTGAGGTTCTTTATCGTGCCGTAAATGTACGACACGGGACCCACGGCTTTACTTCCCCTCCGAAGGATTTTTACGCCCGAAAAAAATCCATCGGTCCTGGCCGGGTTCGAACCCGCGATCTTGGGTTTAGGAGGCAAGTATGGTAACCACTACACGGCCAGAACCGACTCAAACAGCAAAGAAACCACCTTGCAAGACACGCACCACCGCCAATTCAAACATTCCTCCGCAAATCCAGCCCACTGCCAGTGAAGGATCTTACCTGGTATGGCAAAAGCTCGAGGACCCTCCGTGAGGAGGGCGCCTCTTCCGCTCACTGGCTGTCAGTGACTGTTGTTGGTAATCTGTGCTCTGTAAACAGCTGTTTTCACTTCAGTGTATATATGGTTGACACAATGGCGTCGATAGATGAAAGATTGCATTGTAGGAAAGCTATCCGTGCTTAAACGACAAGAAAAATAGATCATACAAAGATACAGCTTTGAAAGCAAAAGGATGGTATTCAATCTCTACGGAATTAAATTGTAGAGGTAAGTAAAACAAGTATCGTTTTACTATATTATTCCACGTGCGTAACCTGTTTCGTAATATATTTTTATTAAAATACTTTTTAGTAAATAATTTAGCAACAATTTCAGTGCTAAATTCTCTGAAATGATACGGGTGAAGTCATGCCCTAATAACCTTATATTATCATCCCGATCTTACTGCTGTTTTATTTATATGCTATTGCAACTTATACAAGGCAGGGGTGGAATCTTAAATTTAAGAGGATGCACTTGTTAACTACATATTATGTTTTTTATTGACGCCGGGTCTAAAAATTCCACGCTAAATTGTCTTTTCATGAAAGTGTTCTTGTCTGTATATTAGGCAACTATAATAGTCACAATAGACCAAAGCCTTAATTCAAGGTGCCAGTCAGGCCTGTGGACATCTTGGATAACAATAATTCTTAACCGGGCTATAGGAATTTATTCATTAAAACTAGTGACCGAGGATACGAAAAGCAGTTACAAGCAATTGGCATAGATTTTCAGAAAGACAAGTTCTATAAAGTATGTCGTCACAGATGTTACCTTCTCTGTCACAAATGATGTTCATAATATTGTTTTAATAATCGAAATATTATTGTGATGGCCCAATTTGTTATGTTGTATGTGTTAAACAGTGACCTCATTGTGTCAAATCACTATGCAATAGCTTTGCATGTCGGTATTTTAATGTTTTGTTTCGAAAATGATTTTGAAATATATTTGAAGTACATATTATAGTCGATTAAGAGAAAAATCCACTTTTTATTAACTTATGAGTTTTATCCCTTGGTTATCAAGTTTTCGCAATTTTTTTCTGCAAAATTTTTATTATTACATATGTGGTTATAGGTCCAATTTATAGTATTTTCTACAATAATTGTATTGTAAGATTATTCTGAATAAATAATATTATAGTACTTAGTTTAGTTTATTATAGTCATCTGACCCCCACGGGTGGCCGAGGTCGTTAAGGCGCGGACTCGTAAACGGGAGGCCCGGGGATCGATTACCGACAGGGTAGTCCCTCTTAAGGTTTTCCTCAGTCATAAATGACAAATGACGGGGAGGTAGCCTAAACTTAGGCCTGGAACTCTTCTTTCCTTTAAAACAAGTTCTCCTTTCCCAATTTATCATTTCATGCCTGTGGCGCCTCAGTAGTACAAAATGGGCATTAAACACTATTAAAACACTTGCGCATCGCCAATGTCCACATTCTGTGATATCTCGGCAGTGAAAACGGTCATCTGAAAATATTTCAAGACGAAAAGTTCTAAATCCAAATAGTTTCTTTCAAAAACACCTTAAATCCTCGGTTTCTAGAAAATACTACATTATACTATATCCATATTATCATTTGTTTGCATTTTCTAAAATGCGTCGAACCACTGAAGAATAATTAAATAAAATATTGCCACAACGTGATTGACTTGTTATCCTAGGAAGCACAAACCTTGCGGGCAAGTATGCTTATAAGCTAAATATTAATAAACATGAAGAAATGAAAGAAATAAAACTAACTAAAAATTTCTGAACGCCCACTTAGAAACTACAATTAAAAACCTATGACAAACTAATTTCAGTTTTTTTTTTTTTTTTTTTTTTTTTCCTCCTGATTGAAAAATGTTTGAATCGTTATAAATCATGTAGAGAGAGCGTTTCTATTAAAAACTTTCAAAGACAATGCTAAACAAATTGTTCGACTGTATGTTGATTTCTGGTTTTAAATAACTGGTGAAATTTATCATACAACCTTTCTAGCAATAATAGAAGGAGACATGATAAATAAGTATGAAATAACTTGAGCAGTGTGGTTTTCCAACAGCTTGAAGCTATTCTAAAAGAATATGAGATTATTGTAAATACAATGAAATATTTACTTCATATCTGAGCTGAAGTTATTTATAAATCTCCAAATTGGAATGCTCTTTTGCAAGTTGTTCTCAAGATCTTAAGATTCCACAACGAATTATTGTATTAACAATAATATTTGGGTGAAGGTTGTATGACGTCCAGATGAAATTAGTAGAGTGTATGGACATTTAGAACTCACGGTATATTACATGAATATTTATACTTTCTGAAAGAGCGTTTTCTTGAATTCCAGAATATTTAAAATGTTGTCAGTCCACTTTTGGACAGTAGATCATAACGGTTTTTGTTTTGTTTTTGTTTTCCACCTTGCGATATCACATGTTGATGTATAGCAGCTGAAGAAATATTTACCTGACAGAGAAATGTTAAATTATTTCTAGAAAGAATGAGCAATTAATGGTTCATTTAGTGTTATGAAATAAAAAATATGTAAATTTACTTAACTTTTAACACAGAAAATTCATTTTTTCTACACCTTCAACATTTTCTTGAAAAGAAGTGATACAGCGATGTAATAGCCTACCCCATTTTCAATAGGGTAATTATTAGTGCTTTTAATAGAAAAATTTGAACATGTTTGGTGTAATCATATATAAAGAATAATTATTTATATAATCAGTTTGGGCTTTGCAAAATTTTATTAAGACATCAGAGAAGATGTTCTCTGAGCTGAACACATTCTTAAACAGTACAATTTCTCATCTAAGGAGCGGCGATAAACATTTGCTATGCTATGAAAACCAAACAATTGGTTCAAACCATAGATAGCGTGTAGAGATCAATTATGTTCATTTGCAAATAAGGGCGCACATTTATGATTTTTGTTTTGTTTCTTATTATAGCATAAAAGAAAGTGTTAAGTAACTGGCTAGATATTTTGATATACATTTATACAAGGTGAACAATCCTTCACGCAACCGATTTCGCGACGTGCGGCCGGCCGGCGAGGCTGGCTGCTGTGTCGGCGGTATTGTACTTGCGCAGGATTTTAACTCACACTGAAGCCTCGCGTAGAGGAGGGGAAATATACTCCCTGCCTTCGCCGACATAGCACTACCGGCTTGTCTGCGGTTGCGTCAAGCATTGCTCACTCTCTACCCTTACGTTTACTAAGCACATAGGCCTGAACGTTGTTATTTCGTTGTAATAAAACATTAAAACAGCCACCGTTAGAATGGCTTCAAATTCTATGCCATCACATAAAAATTTAGGTATATAAAATGGGTTAGCCATCCTTAATAGTCAAATCATCACAAACCAATACTTGAGGTTCTTAAGGCATAGACTCGTGAGCGGGAGGTCCAGGATTCGATTCCCACAGGACAATCCTCCCTGAATGAGTTTTTTTTTTCTCCAGATTTTCCTCAGTGCTCATAAATGGCAATTTTCCTAATTTATCATTTCATCTCATTGTCCACCGCCTGTGATGCGTTAAACAGTTTAAACACGCACACACTTGTTTACTGTTAGCTGTTTATAACACCTTCTCGTGCTCCCAATAGCTTGTCCGCGAGGTTTCGTTTCTTGTCCTGCATTCTATTCTGCCTCGCGAAAACATTTTAATTTCCACGTATCGTGACTTATTCGGCTTACGTTACTTTCAAAAGGAAAAGGAAAGTTATAGCAGTTGCACACCTGGCCACTACGGGGCCGTGCTGGAGAAATGGGAGGAGCTTTCTTTCAGTCGGTTACCGCATGTGCAACAGTGCGGAAGGTACATCCCGCGGTGTGATCGTTGATCCACTGACCAGTGGTGGTGCGGACAGAGAGGCGCCCTCGTCAAACCAGATGACTGTGACATACTTCTGACGTTGCTGTTGTTCACTTTTTATAAAGGTAAGGCAACTGCGTCATTGCCGTTCTTTTAAACGTACCCGCTTGGGCTACAAAGTAAATACTACTAAGTAATTATAGATTCAACATCCGCTATAGGAGTATTTCACACGTGATACTGCAGCTCTGCGAGTCAAACAGAACTTGCGAGAGCGGAAGAGAAAGTAAAACAAAGCATTTCTTTTCCTACCGCTCTGTGCTAAATTGTAAGTCAGAACTTTTTTAGTGAAGCACCATAGTTAATATACCAGAACTAACAATCAAGAGCGGGCTTATATAAATAATTATCTAAAAATATCTGCCATTTTGAATCAGAGCGCAGAACAAACGCGCAGTTGTTTCCTTTTATCGTTCGTTATAGTCGATATTCATTTTTTTCCGTACAAAATTTATGTACACTTTTTAGTGATGTGGACAGCTTCCTGTTTCTACGCTCCCTGTTTATCTTATTTATACCTTCTTTTTCTTCCTTTTTTGTTTCTCTTTTCAAGTAGATACACAATTGAAATGGAAGAGCAAACATCTGTATCGGTATCCATACAACTATCCATGCATAACGAACATTATGAAGCGATACAAAAATTTAAAAAGAGACAATATAATCAAAGTTGGTTAGATTAAAATAAAAAGCAGGTATGTAGTTAACTATTTTGGCAATTTCTTCATCCAGCTTTACTCGGATTGGCGTGACAAAAACACTTCCAGATATAAAATAAATAAATGCATTGCAATCAAACAACAAATGCAATTAAAAATATTGAGCAACCTAGACAATGAGGAATATGTTGAGAATATCTAGGGTACATAAAGAGTTTAGGTGTACAAATGTAACCTGAGCATTTACTCTCTGACGAACCTAAGCTGAAAATTCAAAGCATAATATCGACAACCACATGGCTTTACTGGAACACTAGGTTAAGGCGTGCAGCCCTCACCGTAAATATAGGGTTTAAAATCTCATGTCGTATAAAACTTAGCGATAAACTAAATATCTATTTACCACTAGCGTTATTATTTATAGAATCAGAATAAAATAAAAACAACCTATTTTGTGCGTGTATATAATTCATGTTTGTATAATTATACAGAGGGTGCCAAAAAGGTTTTCACACTTCAAGCAAAGAAAAAACTGTGTTAACTTAACAAAATTGAATTCACACAAACAGAAAACGATGAGCACTAATCATCTTAGGCTTTTACAGTTACAACAGTTGCTCAAAATGCCCACCATCGGCGTCGATACACTTCTGAGTACGTTGAACTACTGATTGAGCAACGTTTGCGAAAGTGTCCTCAACGATTGCAGCACATGCTGTTTCAGGGTCATCTTCATTTAATGCATGCAAAAGTCTTGGGATGAAAACATTGAACTTTTCTGTTTTAATAATACGACGTACGCTAGTTCTGCTAATCCCAGTCTCACGTGCACATTGCTTTGTAGATTTCTGCGGTGAGTGTTCAAAACGTTTCAAAACCGCAGCAGAGGACGCGGGGCTTGTTGCTGTGGGAGGTCTCCCAGATCTGCCCTTGTGAACATCGCATACGGTACCATGAGTCTCAAATTTGTCTCGAATTCGTGCAAATGTTACTGGCGTTGGCGGTTCTGTTCTGTACACACGTTTCCATTGCCTTTGAACTTCAACAACATTCTCGGTTTTCCAATACCACTTCAAAATTGCTTTCCGCTGTTCAAATGATAATCTTGACTCCATTTTGTTGTAGCCACACATAATGTAATGTGTGTCACATCTGTTTACAGAACATCATACTACACATTACTGTTGTTTTTAGGTTCAACTTTGAAATATATTAAATAGATGTGTACTATGAAAGTGTGTATACCTTTTTGGTACCCTCTGTATATGTGTAGGTCATTTTCTCAGTAGCTCAATCGCTCTTAATGTTAATTAAGCTTACACTAAAATTTCAGAAGATTTTATTCTGAAGTTATGTTGTTATATACCATTTGATACGAAGTACCTTTGAATGTCATAAAGTTTTGAGATATTAACCTGTGTTTTACATTTATTAAAAATACTGGGAACATTTAAACTGCTTTGTAGGATGAAATATTGACAGATTTACAATGAAAAAAGCATACCAACTTATTTTCCTTAGTTCTATCTGAAGGATTTGAAATGTTATTTTTACAATAAACTAATAATCTGATTACAGAATACTTGTCAATCTTTTAAGTGGGTTATCCATAATCCCTTAGTGAGCACCCCCTTTAGGTAATGCAAGATCTAAAGTAATATGTGTTACTTGTCAGTTCTTTGATCTACTACCTGCTTTTCTGCAAGTTTTTTTTTTTTAAGTTTATCTATTCTTGTGATATTATCTTGGTCTTCCGGATAGGAAGTGATTGCAATGTTGATGAATCTAATGAAGACCTAAATTCTGTCGTAATGTTATACTTTACAAGTCACTTGCATTTGTGATATCTGCAATTTGGGTCCAATTTTCATCTGTTCTAGAAGAATGTAAAATGTATCCAGGGAAAGTATCAGATTGCTAAGTTGCAAATTCATCTTCAAGTTTATCGTTTTCACTTTCACCAATCAAACAGGGTGATCTAGGAATAAATATTCAAGAGATAAATATGAAGCGTTTTATTCTAAGTAAATATCTACAACTTCTACATACATAAGACATTCATTTTCAAGTAGAAATGCCTTTAGAATGCAGCTGCAAGCTACCATATAAAACTATCTAACAGAGCTATAAAATATCTCTTCATCGCAATCATTCTCTAACACTTATGTTGGTCCTGGTGGTGTAGTGGTTACCATACTTGCCTCCTAAAACCAAGATCGCGGGTTCCAAACCCAGTCAGGATCGATGGATTTTTTCTGGTGTAAAAATCCTAAGTATGGCTTCCTTCGGAAGGGAAGTAAAGCCGTTAGTCCCGTGTCGTACATTTACGGCTCGATAAAGAACCTCAAGCCTTAAAGAAGAGCCCTCTGAGCAAAATTTGATCGACCGTTTCACGCCCTCAGTTGAATGGGATGCTGATGATCTAAGATGTTTAATAGCGTCCGTAAATAAAACAAAATCAAATTAAATCTTTTAGAATTTAATACTGGAAACTAAAGTTCAATAAAATTCTTCTTGTAACCATCTCGATATTTTTGTAACACTATCTTCGTGCCATTGAATGCAATTCAGGAATTGGTACGCTTTACTTTATAAAACCTTCACTTGTTTTTAAAAGTATCTAAATATAGCCAATTATAGATCTAACAGATAAACACAGCGCACAAACAGCCTAATGAAATACAAACAGTAAGTCCGCCGCTATGCTGTACCAGGTTACTTTTAACCCCAGCGATTGTGTTTAACGGAAATAGCGACTTTGTCCCATGCAATAGTTGCTACTAGGTGTTGCATAGATGGAAGTCTGGTTAATATATTTTTGCTTTTTCCCTTTGACCATAATTCAACAAGTGAGGAGAAATCGTTAACAATTAGAGATTATCCGGTATAATTGGCAGGTCTGTATCATTATTTTATTATTTCAAAAATGTATCAATTTTGTGTATGGAAAAACGAGTTTATATATTCAATGAAAGTTGCAATTATAGTGAAAAATTAAGTAAGTAGATTACTTTGTCTTATAAAAAAAGAGTAGTTTATAAGAACATGAATCCTGGAGAAGTGCTCGCCTCAGCATAGATATAAATTTCCGCTCTTCGTCGTAAGAAATGTTAATTAAAACGACTTCATTATTATACCTGTTCTACATGTCAATATATATCCAAATTTATAAATACTTAAAAATAAAAGCAAAACGATTTAATCATATTTACAGAATATTCTGTGTAGCCTTGCCGTAAATATACCATTTTAAATTTAAAAAATCTTAATTTAAGCTTCCGCGGCCCAACCAAGGCGGAATTTCAGATATTAAACGTTTTGGACAAATCAGCCCTTATTTTCATTCTAAATTTCATTTTAGTTCAAAGGTGTCTTTATATATATATGCTATTTTACTTGCTCATCAAAAATAACTTATGACATTAAAAAAACTTATGTTTGTAGCAATTATTTATTTTACTCATCAGAAAGAAGTTGTTTTCAGTGAGCAAGATAAATAGGATATCCTGTATACATGGCGATAAATAAATTTCATATTATTTGATCTCATTGAATTAATATATTTATCGAAATTATGACTGAAACAGAGGGGTACACATGCATATTAAGCTCCTTTCACACACATTTTTGATTTTTAAACATTTACAAATGAAACCAAATTGATGGTGGGAATAGGGAACTGGGCTGTATGGTTGCTGCGGCAAATAATTTATGCTCGCTGATCGCAGGTTTCGCCAAGGCTGCTGCAGATCACCCTATCTTCTTTGATGAGACCCTCTCGAGAACGTTCGTTTCGCTGGATTTTGGCGGCTGTGATCCGGCCGGGCCACAGACGGGAATCCTATGCAAAAGGTGGCGACAAATAACCCTTCGTTATTTACTTTGCTGATATCGTTTATTCTCCGTAACATGAATATTAGGGCAAACTAGCGTTCATCCTCGAACCACGAGCAAAGTAATCTTGGCAAACGCGCAAGTTTATTGCGTTAACCAAATGGTGTCGAGTGTGACCAAATTGTTAATTTAGCTGAATTCTTAATGCAACTCAATGACGTATCGGCAGTTAGCATGGTGACTGGCTCAAGCTTCGTTGTCGCCGGAACTGGTACTTGGTACTTAGGCCGCTCTTCCCGGACGATGTATCTGCGCCAGGAAAATTCTGAAACTGCTCCCTTTGGGGCAAAATCTATTGACGCTATCCAGTGGCGCGAAATACTCCCGCCAGTTTCTTGTTAACGTCAAGGTTTGGTCGAGCCAAATTCTCTACTATTCGTCAATAAGATGAATTTAAACAGATTTCATACGTTACTCCCAATGACCTTTTACTCGAACACCTGCAACTTTGTCACCAAACAGGCCAGTTTCTGTCCTGAGGCGGGAGGCATTTCCAACCCTAGCTGCATACCAGAAGGGATTACCTTGCATTGTCTGACTTTAGCTGAGTCTTTCTGCGTTCGGAGACAGACGGACGTTTTTCTTTACCTTGTTACATTTCTACACGTTATTTCTTAAATGTCACCAAAAATGAATGCAATTAAATACTATATAATATTAATTTTACATATATGAGTTATGTCATAAAAGTTCCTCCACTGAAAGAAAATGCACAATATGCTTGCACATAATTACTGAGTTGATTATAAAATTACAAATATTAATTATATCAATTACTTTATAATTGACGGGGAGTCGGAAATAGCTTCACAGAGGACTAAACATATATATAATTTTTAATATTGCAATTAACACTGCCATAAGCTAGTACAATTCCCCCATTATTAGTAAAAATAAAATGTTTAAAAAAACCCTTCACTGACGAGGTATAAAATAAAATTAATTTAAAAATACTTCCTCTTCTTCATCGTATGAATTTATTAAATTTTTATTCTATCATAAGGGTTAATGTATTTTATAATAAAGCTAGATTTATTAGAAAAAATTTAGCACAGTAATTTTTATGAATGAATGGGTGGCGGAAAAAAAAACATATTTACCTTTCGCGCTTTTCAAAAATATTTAATTTCATAGAAGAGTGGCACCGCACTACTCCTGGCTTTTGTCACCAAGACGGGTATAATTCTCATATATGATGTGCATCTATATGAGAATTCATGTTCTGCGTCAGTGCTAATGAAATTTACAAATTAACTGTTGTACACCCAGCAATTTATGTAGTTGTAGAATGAGAACTGTAAGAAATGAAGCCGTAGAGTTCACGAAAAGCATTTTATAAGATGGTCGAAATATCCCATATAGTATTGACCTGTCTTCTGCTTTTGAAGAACAGCACAAGCTTTTCTAATGGGTGAGCAAAGCTTCACGCAACCGCAGGACCGGCCGGCAGCCCTATGTCGGCAGAGATCATTAGTGAGTATATTTCCCCTCATGTGAATTGAAATCTTGCGCAAGTAGCACATGTTTGTTAGGCGACGCAATACAGTGTATTGAGTGAAAGTGTATCAAGTGAAATGGGACAATACAAGTGTTCTATTCCCTATTCCTGTATTCTCATTACAGGAAAATCATGACGTGTTTAAAGATAGAGTTATCTAAGGCCCGATGCACTTTTTATTTTTGGAGTACATTAAAAGAGAAAGTCCACACACTTTAGATGAACTTAAAACTAACATTCGTCACGAAATTGCTGTCATTTCTCAGAGGAAACTACAGATTATAATCAGCAATTTCCTAAGCACATGTTAGAAACACTTGAACAACGAAGGGAGGCAGTTCCAGCATCTCCTTGCTTAATATACGTGAGTAATTTACTTATCTTTTTAAGTGTGTATGTTATGTGTGTTAGAAATACCTTGCGCGACAAACCGTACCATATTCATTTGGCTTGACTAAAATTATCCAGCGAATAGAAATGAAATTGAGTGAGGTAAGCACTCACCTATGAGTGACGTTAACAAAAAATTGGCGGGAGTATTTCGCGCCATTGCCCATGGATGGCGTCATTTAGTATGGTGTATAAAAGGGATAGATTTCCCCCAAAAGTTGCGCAAATTAGAATTGTATGGGCCCAGATACGTGTGGCTGCCACCGCTCGGAGATCGCGGAAGAGCGGCCTAAGTACCAAGTACCAGTTCCGGCGACAACGAAGCTTGAGTGTCAGTCACCAAGCCTAATTGCCGATACAACATTGAGCTATATTAAGAATTCAGGTAGATAACTTACGCGTTTATAAAGATTACCTTGCCCGTGAGACACAAGTTTGCCCGAATATTCACGTTAGGAGAATAAACGATATCAAGAAGTAAATAACCAAGCGTTATATGTCACTCAGGCCCGGCTGGTCCACAGCCGCCAAAATACAGCGAAACGCCCTCGAGAGAGTCTCATTGAAGAAGAGTGGGGTGGTCTCCAGTAGCCGTGGCGAAACCTGCAATCAACGGACATACATTATTTGCCGCAGCAACCATATAGCCCAATTCCCACCCCCACCTATCAAATCCGTTTCAAACTGCAGCCCAAAGTGGGGTTAATAATAAACATCCCGCGCCAACAATACTATCTCAATTTTACCGTACACATTACAGCCAATAATTTATCAAAATCATTATGTTGATATAGAAAATATTTATAAAAAGTAGGAAATTAGTGAATTTTTTCATGCTTATTTTTTTTTTTTTTTTTTTTTTTTTTTGTCGATGTGCTATCTTACACTTACCACTGTTATCGCTTTCTTTAAATCATCTTTTGCTTGTCTAATAAGCCACACACGAAAATTAAGTGACTAGTTTTGGTTTATCTTGCAGATGGGTCCATGGGTGATAACAAACCTTTATTCCTTCTGTTTAAATGTGTGAAAATTTTGAGTGTAAATCTGTGCTTGAGTGAATGTGCAGATGCATGATTTAAGTGCTGTCGTTCACCTATAGGAACATTTAACGATTTATCCTGGAGTGGAACTTCCCTCAATAATATTTCTTTTTTCTCCTGCTAAACACACAGTTACAAATTAAGTAAATTTGTGGCATAAACAAACCATTGGAAATAAGAGCTCGTTAAAACTCTGCTTTTCCTTATCACTGAGCATCTTAGTCATTGTGGAAGGAAAATTGTAAAATACAGAGGATGCCAAAAATGTATACACACTTCAAACAAAGAAAAAACTGTATTAACATAACAAAACTGAATTCACACAAACAGAAAATGATGAGCACTAATCATCTTAGACTTTTACAATTACAACAGTTGCTCAAAATACCCATCATCGGCGTCGATACACTCCTAAGTACGTTGAACTACTGATTGAGCAACGTTTGCGAAAGTGTCCTCAGCGATTGCAGCACATGCCGTTTCAATTTCTTCCCGAAGAGCTGTCAGTGTAGCTGGTTTTCTACTGTATACAACATCCTTAAGAGTTCCCCATAGGTAGAAGTCCAACGGCGGTTATGTTCTGTACACACGTCTTCATTGCCTTTGAACTTCAAACATTCTCGGTTTTCCATTACCACTTCAAAATTGCTTTCCGCTGTTCAAACGATAATCTTGAATCCATTTTGTTGTAGCAACGCTAGCATAGCGTAATGTGAGTCACATCTGTTTACAGAACATCATACTACACATTACTGTTGTTTTTCGATCCAACTTTGAAATATGTTAAATAGATATCTACTATGAAAGTGTGAATACATTTTTGGCCCCTTCGGTATATTTTTAAGTTGCTACAAGATTCAGAATACTACTAGTTAGAACATATTTTAAGGCAGTTCTGTCATAATAATAATAATAATAATAATAATAATAATAATAATAATAATAATAATAATCTAGAACCTAAACGTGACATTGACGTGTTTTAATAATAAATCTGGGTGAAGACAAATCGTAAGCCTTCATTCAGACGAATCGAATTGTCCAGCTCTTCAGTGGGGAAAAATGCTAAAATGCGAAAATTCAAAGATAATACTTTTCCTCGTTAATAAAGCTGAATATGTTTGTTACTCGGTTGCAAATCGTATATAGATGAAACTTTTGTAAATCATTTTTTGAATTAAATTACTTATATTTTGATTAAAATTCGTTTTATATTAACATGTAGTTTAAACATAACACTATCTGACATTATTTTTTTTAAATATAATTATTTTTCCTCCAAGTAAAATTTTTGATGGTGATTATTGGTGATTACCTGCAAAATTTACTATACTCAAAGTTTTCTTAGCTTCTTTTCCTGTATTCTCTTTTCAACAACTACACTCTCTTTTACTTTCCCACTCTTTCTTACTTTACTATCGGTAACGCTATGGCACTTTCTCTCAACCTGTTCTTGTTGAAAGTCATGCAACGCCAAAGACATTTTGACCCGAGGAAGAGAGTACTGCAACCGCCCTACTCGCTTCTTTCTTCAGAGTATAGTTCCTTTAGCCTCTTTGTAACCAACTTTTCGCTGTAGCGTTATGTAATAAGAGTTTTCTTTTATTCCGTTTTATTTTTTAATTTTTGAGGTATCTCACCAACTGCTAAAGTCTTTTGAGACAATGAGTGGAATGCATTAAATAAGTTCCAAATATGCCTGAAATAAGTTTGTGTCTCATTCGCCTTTTCAGAGTGAGAAAACCATCAGATAAAACTTACCCAGACAGCATATCCGGTCCGAAAAACGAAATCAGGCCTACCAGGTAACAGACGCATTTATCTTTGACCACCGCAGGTGACCGGGGTCGTTAAGGTGCGGACTCCTGAGCGGGAGTCAGGTCCGTCCTCTCTGACTGAGGTTTTTCTACGTTTTCTTCAGTCCTCATAATTGGCAAATGTAGTTTCTACTACAATTATAACAGTGCTTGTAGCACGAACCCTATACCTCTTTTCGTCCAAATACACGAAATTTTGATCTGTTTGGAGAAAGAGGTTCGCACAGGAAGCAATACTTTAGAAATTATCCTGGCATCTTCTGATGACATTTCCATTCACAGCCATGGGTATCAGCTCATTACGTTCGTGAATTTATCGGTAATCTCAGACTCTTCCGGGATTCGAGTGACTCCAGGTAATCAGTTCCCGGAGATAATAACTGTCCGCACTACGAGTAGAAAAACATGCTGTCAACTTTAACAAGCGGTGTGGCCAACTCCTCAGAGCGAAATTAGAAGTACAGCCATAAGATCTTGCGTAATGTTCACAATTTCTGTTATTATATTGTCCTTAAGTTCGCCTATGGTGTGGGGATTGTTCCTGTAAAGTTTATTTTTTGGGGTTCCCCACAAATAGAAGTCGCACACAGTAAGATCCGGGGAAAGGGAGGGGGACATAATCCTGTCTGCAATTCTCTTACCTTTAGCAAGTATCCTGTCATCAAAATCTGTCTTTATGTCTTCAAGAAGTGTTAATCAGTATGAGCTGTGGTAGAATCTTGTTGGAAATATTATTTTCTCTCATTATCTGAAAACATTTGAAAAAAATGGTGTAAGAATATCTCGGCAGTACCTATTGGAATTTACCGTATCGCTGAAAAATATGGGCCTTATCATCCCGTTTTGTTGTTACAGACGTTCCCATCTCTTCTCCCGCCGCTGTCTCGGTGTGTCGCTATGCTACAGCTAGAGTAGGTAGAGCGCTGGAGTTTTGTGACATTTTCAGGTCAACGGAAAGAAGGATCGGGAATTAGGTATGAACACAAGTCTTAGAATTGGAGATGACACTGTGAGTCCCCTGATAACTGAACTCTGACTTATTTTCCTTTCCCGATAACTAAACTTTGACCTTAAGCTCTCTGGGGTATCGAAATCATAACCTTTAATAAACCATATCTTCGTCCAGTCAGTAAGCCATGTCCTGCCTTTCAAAATATCACTATTGAATAATTTCGACTGTGATTTCCTCTACACGGCTATCTATTGGCCGTGACGCTTGCATATACTTTTCCTAAGTTCCCTGATTGGATGTTCTCTTGGGCCTGTTGTTTCACCCTTGGTTCCCTTACGTCGGGCTCTATCAGCTATTGCATTCCCAATGATTTGTTGCATCAGCAAGTGTTCGCCTTAGATTTCAACAAAGCTAAGCCTTTTGACTTTTCCCATAATAGAGGGGTTTATGACCTGTTTCGTTCCCCTAATGTCTTTCAGAAACCTTAATGGGCGACCCCTCTAATACAAAGCCTCATACAATATATATTATCTAAAAAATGTCATTATTTTATTTGGAGATATTACTCTATTATATTTTTCTTAGTTGCGTGCTGTGAAAAATACAATTTGCAATAGTAACAGTAAGAAATGTCCAATGCTAATACATACATATATATGTATATATATTGTATTATATTAACTCAAATATGTTATTGTTTTATTGACGAATAATATATTATTATATTTTCCTATTTTATGCTGTGTAACATTACAGTTTTAATGCTAACAACAAGATATTTAAAATACTAAAGCGCACATTACTTAACTGGGTATCTTAATTATTATGTAATTTTATTCAGTACAATATTTTTCTCCCTTAGAATGCTGTAATGGAACTTAAATACTTATATCGCCACGGGTGGCCGAGGTCGTTAAGGCGCGCATTCGTGAGCGGGAGGTCTGGGGTTCGAATCCCACCAGGACCGTCCTCCTAGCTGAGGTTTTTTCCAGGTTTTCCTCAGTCCTCATAAACGGCAAATGCCGTGGAGGTACCCTAAACGTAGACCTGGAACGTTTCCTTCCTTAAATAAACCCTTTGCAATATATCATTTCATCTCGTGTATCATCAGTGCCCACCACCTGTAGTAAAAACGGGCGTTAAACACTATTAAAAATACTGCGTAAAGTTGCCGCTAATCTCTCCCTACTTCTATTGCTCTTTCTGTCGCAAGCAGCATCCTGTCTGTTATAACAGTACAGTTTCCTGAAAATACATGCACTTTAAAAATAAATCCTATTGTTTACCTGATATTTAATACAGAGGAAATGATAGAGGCTCGTTGTCAGTGTCCCTGTTGCCACATTATCATCGTCATTGTCCTCATCAGTCTCTTGTAAATAAATTTTTATTGGTTCTAACATTTCATCACGTCCTATTTCTTTCCTAATGTCCTGCTCTTGTAATATTTCAGCTTTTGTCACATATAGAATTCCCATTATTCTCGTTGTAAATGGTCATCGAAAAGTCACTCCGCAGCTATTGTGTGGCCGAGATTTCACTAGGGAAGCGATCAGGTGGCAGCACTGACCGCACGCCGAGCATTTAGTTGTTGAGTTCGCCAAGGCAACCACACACTCCAATTTCCAAAACAACAGTGGGGCGAATTATCTGCAAAAAACCGTTTTCAAGGAGAGAAGGAAGGGATGTCAGAAATACAGGAGTATCAGTTTTTCGTCAATGACTCATCTCGTGTTTCTTCATTGAGTATTTCTACGTCTTTCATATTACACGTCCTATTTTTATATCCACTCCGCCTGCTTTATTTGAGACCACACATTCTTTTATTGGATTATAATGACAATGATAAAGAAGCAATCGAATTACCTCATGCCCCCTTTAATTAGCCAGTGATCAAGTTCGTACATTTTAGAATGGTATCGAATATTATAACATATTGCCCCCTCATTTTGTTTCTATTGTCGAAAACTGAATCCTCTTTTTTTGCAACCATAGCATGTCACCTTTTCTAGTTAATGTATCTGGAATTGTGTTTATAGTGAGGGAATGATAAGGGTCATTATCCATTATTACTATATTCCCCTCTTCTCAATAATTTAGGAAATCATTCAAAAATATTTTTAAATGTATAAACTATCATTTCCTCATGATAGTCAGAAGTTGATATAAAACAAAATACCCATTTGCTCTCTGGCACGATCAAATGACAAATGATAAATATGTTGCCTTCAGTCCACCATTATTAGAGAAGTATTGCCAAATTGACTTTTGAACTTGGTTTTGACTAATGCAAGTTTTATCCAAATAAAAAAATGGTCTTGTGTCTCCATAAATTCGAATTTGATGTATTGTGCGCAGGAATTTTAACGAATTTACTCCCATTTAGAGCCTAAACTGCTCAATATTCTATAGGTGGACGGAATGAATGAATGAATAATTGAATGAATGAATGAATGAATGAATGAATGGTGTTTAACGCCCGTTTTTGGTACTGAGGCACCACAGGCGATGGACACTGATGATACACGAGATGAAATGATAAATTGGGAAAGGGTATTTTTTTTAAGGAAGGAAGTGTTCCAGACCTAAGTTAAGGGTACTTACCCGGCATTTGCCATTTATGAGCACTGAAGAAAGCCTGGAAAAAACCTCATTCAGAGAGGACGGTCCTGTCAGGATTCGAACTCCAGACCTCCCGCTCACGAGTCCGCACCTAAACGACCTCGGCCACCCGTGGCGGTATATAGGTGGACGGGTTAAAGCCTTTGTATGAAATAATGGTTTTTAAAACTTTGATAATTTTATCTATTGTTGGAAGTTCTTCTTTATTGTAAAAACCCCAAATAATTCCTTCGTTCAACGTACTTGTTGAAGTCATTTAAATTCCAGATGGGTCATTGACAAGTTCCTCCGCAATCAGGTGATGTGCATCGCACAGGAGAAAACAGATACTCCTGTATTTCTGACTCCCTCCTTCCTTCGAAATCGCTTTTTAGCAGGCAGTCCGCTCAACGGCTATTGTATTTTGTGGCTAAACACATGAACATGTTTACACTGTTTTACACTTCGCAATACATCCAAGCTTTCTGTAATCTATTTTATGAAACTTATTTGGCTAGCAACAGAAATGTAAACAAGATGTTTGTAATACAAGACAAACAGAGCGGTTTAGCTAAGTATATTGTCTTAAGGAAAAAATTGAAACAAAGTGAATATGTTGGGGGTTAGTTGTTGACAAAAAAAAAAATTATATTGTACTGTAATTGGTGTAAATAAAACGTTTTTATTTGCTGGAAATAAAATTCGTTGTGATTGGGTAAATGTAAAAGGAAAATTAGAAATTAATTTTGTATAAAAGTAGCAACATTAGGGCTTTTCTTTTTAAGAAACACATTTTGTTAATGCGGAAATTGTTTAGTTTGCAACTTCCAGTGTATCTTGTGCCATGAGCAGGATATGTTTAAAAACATTTGGTTTTTATTTGGAACAAGCAGGGGTGGATTGCCTAATAGTGATTATGAATAAGAAATTGATATGTAATTGGAAATAGAAACAGAAAATGATGAACACTAATAATCTTAGACTTTTACAGTTTCAACAGTTGCTCAAAGTGCCCACCATCGGCGTCGATAAACTTCTGAGTACTGAGCAATGTTTGCGAAAGTGTCCTCAGCGATTGCAGCACGTGCCGTTTCAATTTCTTCCCGAAGTGTTGCTAGTGTAGCTGGTTTTATACGTTATACAGCATCCTTAAAAGTTCCCCATAGGTAGAAGTCCAACGGAGTTAGATCCGGAGAACGCGGTGGAAACTCAATCGGACCTCTTCGTTCTATCCGGTGTCTAGGATAGTGCCTTAGATCCAGTGCGCGGGACTTATTGCTGTGCCAGGTCTCCCAGATCTGCCCTTGTGAACATCGCATACGGTACTATGAGTCTCAAATATGTCTCTAATGCGTGCAATTGTTACGTTGGCGGTTCTATTCTGTACATACGTTTCCATTGCCTTTGAACTTCAACAACATTCTCGGTTTTCCATTACTACTTTAAAATTGCTTTTCGCTGTTTAAACGATAATCTTGGCTCCATTTTGTTGTAGCAACGCTAGCATAACGTCACGTCTGTTTACAGAACATCAGTTCATTGTTAATTTACCTGTCACGTAGCAACGCTACCATAATGTATGTGAGTCACATCTGTTTACAGAACATCATACTACACATTACTGTTGTTTTTCGGTTCAACTTTGAAATATATTAAACAGATATCTACTTTGAAAATGTGTATACATTTTTGGCACCCTTGGTATTATAACAACATTTTAATATTTATTGTTTTATTTGGTCACACATATAATCATTTTATATTAGTTTTCATATGGCGGTGTTTGAAACATATACGGACCCTTTTTTTAGCACATTGTATTATTTTTGAACCAGTTAATGCTTTTATTTGTAACGCATGTACGTTTTTTGGTCCTTATTTTTATTAGGCGACACATTTTTTTATGTTACATTTGGCAACTTTATTTTATATTTGGCAGCAAGATATTTGACAATGAATAAATATTTTGTGATTAAATTTCTACATGCTTTTAGAGCACCAAAAAAAAAAAAACTGAAAGTTAGCGTTGCAGCGTGGGAATAACGCGACCTTATTTCCTGTGCTTAGTGCATCAGTTTTCAATAAACCGCAGTAAAACATGTATTTCACAATTCTTGTAAGTGCAACATGTCATTATGCTGTAGTTGCCTTAAATTCTAAAAGTTCGCATTTAGTAAAAACCATTAATTAAAGTAATTGCAGGCTTCTTACACAGTTATTTGCTCCCCTAAAGATGTCATTAAAATTTCTACGATGTTAATTAAAAGCGCTTGTGCTCTGTGTGGATAAAACTCGTGTAAAAATTATAATTTGCATTTCTGTGCTAGGTGTATTCTGATTTTAACAACAAACGTTACAATTTAGTGCTTTAAAATGAACGTAAAACATATTTTAAAAAAAAGCTAAACTTTAGTTTTTAAAGTTAAAATAACAATGTGCTTTCTCTCTTGTCATTGTTTAGAGTTTACCCTTTCACAAAATTAATATCATATTAAGAATTCAAATTTGTGTAAACATAAAATGTACTTAAAGCATAAATTTGCCTTTTATCGTTAGATACCATTATTTTAATTAATAGCATTTTAAATGTATAAATATTATATAAATTTTAAAATATATTGCTTTTAGAAAGTTTATATTTTCGCTGCTTGTTTTATAGTTTAGTGACTTTTAATCCCTTTCAATGACGTTTAGCTCAGCAATAATTCAGGCGTCACTTTTTAAAATAATAGCAATGAGAGTCGAAGTTAGGTTCATGCTTTGGCAGCAACAGCTATACGGGACATCGAACGTTTTCGTTCTGGTCTTTTATAATGAAAAGGGTGTGGTTTAGAAATGACTGTGTTCCAGTTTGTATTACCCGAACATTTCATCCTTGACATGATTAATAAACATAGTGGTTTATGATGAGACAGTTGCTGCTAAAGTTAACAGTTGCTTCACAAGTGGGAAATATCTTCATATCTGCAAAACTTACTTTCTTTCTCTTCTCTTCTTCTGTTCTGTTCTCTTTTCTCTTTTCTCTTTTCTTTTCTTTTCTTTCCTTTTCTTTTCCCCTTTCCTTTTTCGTTTCGTTTCGTTTCGTATTCTTTTGTTTCGTTTCTTTCCTCTCCTCTTCTCTTCTGTTCTCTCTTTTCTTTTGTTCTCTCTTCTCTTCTTTTCTTTTCTTTTCTTTTCCTTTCCCGTTTCCTCTCCTTTTCTTTTATTTCGTGTTCTTTCCTCTCCCCTTCTTTTCTCTCCTCTTCGTCTCTCTTCTCTTTCCTTTCCTTTTCCTTTCCCCTTTCCTTTTGTTTCGTTTCGTTTCGTTTCGTTTCCTCTCCTCTCCTCTTCTCTTCTGTTCTCTCTTTTCTTTTCTTTTCTTCTTTTCTCTTTTCTTCTCTCTTCTCTTCTCTTCTCTTTTCTTCTCTCTTTTCTTTTCTTTTCTTTCCTTTCATTTTCCTTTCCCCTTTTCTTTCCCGTTTCGTTTCGTTTCTTTTCGTTTTCTCTTCTCTTCTCTTCTCTTCTCTTCTCTTCTCTTCTCTTCTCTTCTCTTCTCTTCTCTTCTATCTCCTTCTCTTTCCTTTCTTTTCCTTTCCTTTTCCCTTTCCTTTTATTTCGTTTCTTTTCCCCTTTCCTTTTTGCTTTCTTTTCTTTTCCTTTCCTTTTGTTTCCTTTCCTTTCCTCTCTTCTGTTTTCTTTTGTCCTCTTCTCTCTTTTTGTCTTTTCTTTTCTCTCTTCGCTTTTCTTTTCTTTTTCTTTTCTTCCAAGATTATAGTTGCCTAATCCTTGATGGATAATTCACATGCTTCTACTGCATGAAACACTTCCGGTAGAGTACTCTTAGCCCAGATCTTGAAAAAGAAAGCGTAAACTTGACAATGGTTTGTTAAATTTCCATTAGGAGAATCTTAGAGGTCGCCAGAGTCTAACAAAATAGATTACTGCATTTCCTTTTTCACCTCAACTCGGTAAACATCGCCACGTTAATGAAAGCTCTTAAAAAGAATTCTTCTAAAAGGGAAAGTAATCACAACACTGTCTACCGTACTCGCTGTAGACGCTAACACGGCATTACGCCGCACATGCGTTTATTGCGCAATAGATCCCCCTCAAAAACACGCCATTCTTTCTTAGTTCCTGTCGAATGTGGTAAAAATATTAATTAATAATTGTAGGTCACGTAGGAGTCTAGAATCGGATGCTACTTTTTAGAATGAAAGCACAAAATTGGCAGGAACATATACCAATTAGATATGCAGCCTCGACTGTCAACAAACAAACAAATACTCAATGTCACGCAAAGCTCTAACATTGTATATCTATATACAAAGTGTTGTACATTTACACATTTCCGACAAAATAAATAAATTAATAAATGCTTTAACCTTATTCATTGACAGAACCTATGGAAATGGACAAAGAATGTTATACGCTTTGAAAAACTAACGAAACACACTTGATTACTCTAAAAACTTAATTTCAAAATAAATAATGTTTCACTTTTGTAGCTCCGTTACACAGTTGCCGCCGCTCTGCGCTGCACAGCATCTACTTGCAGCCTTCAGACATTGCTGAGAACCAAATTAGCTCATTAGCCACTCATGGTAGCCCAGATTTCATATAGATGTTTACATTTCAATTATTTAAGAGCCCAAAATACTCCCTAGGTTAATGAGATCCTTCTTTGTACTTCTTTTTTCATTTTATCATGGAAGAAAATCTGTTAAGTATGGTATATTCGCTCACATATGTGGGGTATCAGGTCCGTTTGAAATTAACTGTTTCTTGAGTTTGTTTAGTGAGCACCCTGCATTTTTCCTATGCTCACATAATGGTTCCAGCATTGTTAGTAGTGCTTTCGGTGTTTTAGCGAATAAGACCACATCGTCGGCAAATCTTAGATTTGTTAGTTGACTGCCATTTATGTTGATTCCCAAATTATTATGCCAGTTCATTTTCATTAATATGTGCTCCATTATTCAGGTAAAGAGTTTGGGAGAGATTGGATCGCCTTGGCGAACTCCTCTTTCCAGTCGGAATGGTTGTCCTTCTTCTTCTGTTTTTATTCTCGCGGAACTTTTGCTATAGATTTTGTATAGGACACGAACGTACTTTGCCTCTATTCCTGGAGCTACCAGAGCATGTAATGTGCTTGTATGTTCGACTGGTCAAAGGCCTTACTATAGTCAATATAGTCAATAGTGTTAGATGGAATTCCTCTGCTTTCACCATCAGCTGGTTTATAGTTTTTAGACGGTCTATTGTGCTGAATCTTGTATGGAAACCTGCTTGTTCTGGTGGTTCATTTTCGTCTAGGGTCCTCGTTATTCATCTAGTTTAAATTTTCGTAAACAGTTCATATATACCGAGGGTGCCAAAAATGTATACACTTTCACAGTAGATATCTATTTAATATATTTCAAAGTTGCACCGAACAACAACAGTAATGTGTAGTGTGATGTTCTGTAAACAGATGTGACTCACATACATTATGATAGCGTTGCTATGTGACAGGTAAATCAACAATAAATAAATGAAGTCAAGATTATCATTTGATGTTTTGTAAACAGATGTGACTCACATTACGTTATGCTAGCGTTGCTACAACAAAATGGAACCAAGAGTATCGTTTGAACAGCGGAAAGCAATTTTAAAGTGATATTGGAAAACCGAGAATGTTGTACTTCAAAGACAATGGAGACGTGTGTACAGAACAGAACCGCCGTTCGACTCCAAGCTATGGGGAACTCTTAAGAATGTTGTATACCGTAGAAAACCAGCTACACGGACAGCACTTCGGGAAGAAATTGAAACGGCATGTACTGCAATCGTTGAGGACACTTTCGTAAACGTTGCTCAATCAGTAGTTCAACGTACTTAGAAGTGTATCGACGCCGATGGTGGGCATTTTGAGCAACTGTTGCAACTGTAAAATTCTAAGCTGTTTGTATGAATTCAGTTCTGTTATGTTAACACAGTTTTTTCTTTGCTTGAAGTGTGTATACATTCTTTTGGCATCCTCTGTGTGTTAGACATCAGTTTTATAGGTCTATAGTGGCCTATATCATTTCTAGATATTAAATATAACCCGCACTAAACGCTTGTTTATATTTTGCGTATTTAAATGTAGGATATTATGTATATTCTTTGAGACTGAGAGAATTTTTATAGCATTGGCGAGATGTTTAAAATATCAAACATCTTTTCACACAAATTACATGTTAAAATTCGATCGTTATGAATCGCATGTTCTGATATTCGGCAGTAATAATGCATGCTGGTCTGTTTGTGTTTTATTTGTAAGCAGTTATATTATTAGGCATTCCCCCCCCCCGCTTTCAGTAGTCTGTACTTTATAACGAACTTTGCATGTTGTCAGCTCAAATTTAGTTATGTTCACCAAATTCCAGCTAGTAAATTTGTGATGTGGTAAGGGCTTTTGAAATAACATTTCTAAAAAAGTAAATTTTTCTAAAACCACACTCTCTTAACCCATGATATTGCAACATTGGTTATAAGAGGAAAACAATAGTTTAATGAAAACACGCATAGGAGCAGAACAAATTTCTTAAAATATATGACTTGTGACTTGTATATGGTTTTTTTTTTTTTTTTTTTTTTTTTAAATTAGAGTTATTTACGGACGCTCTTTAACATCTCAGGTCATCAGCAATTCAGGGCGTGAAATGGCCGACAAATTTTGCTCAGAGGCCTCTTCTTTCAGGCTTGAGGTTCTTTTTCGTGCCGCAAATGTACGACACGGGACCCATGGCTTTACTTCCCTTCCGAAGGAAGCCATACTTAGGATTTTTACGCCCGAAATAATCCATCGGTCCGGGCCGGGATCGAACCCGCGATCTTGAGTTTAGGAGGCAAGTATGGTAACCACTACACCACAGGACTGACTTGTATATGTTAACAAAGGCGATTGATTTAATTTCATTTTAATGCAAACCGCACCCTATTGATGCAGACCACCAGATGAAACAATCAGTTCTGCAAATGGTTTTTTTTTTTTTTTTTTTTTTTGCTTACTATTAAATATGTAAATCTTAAGTAGACAAAAGCAGGAAAACACCAGCAGAGAAAACTTTACTTCCGGTGAAAGGCATTTGTTTTGCCATCTAAATTCATTTTCACAAACACAATGTAAGCAGCATTTCCGCCTTACAAACTTTTACTGCACCAAAGAGCACGGGCATGTTATTCCACCCACAGACCTATTGTTAAGTCGAAACGGGCTCGGAAGCAATAAAAAAAAGTTTCCGCACTATGATTCCAACAGTCATTTACCGGAAAGTTACCAATTCTGAATATTTATAACTGGAATATAAGCGGTACATAGGCATACATATTTATTTAATGTATATTTAAATAAAGGGTGTCTCAAAAGTAACGCAGGATTTAAATTTACAAAATGAATCTTTATTTATGCATGCATTGGTAAAGTTGTGACCTGATTTGAAAGATTAAACATGGAAAATAATATCCCGCAAATGTGCCCCGCGTTTCAATGACAGTCGTGCACTCTTTTGACAAAATTTGCAATCACATTTTCGCAGACTTGTGAATCAATTGTTTTAACAGCACGTCGGATTTCTTTTTCACGTTTGGAGCACGGAACACCTTCGTATTATTGAATAAAAGCCAATTTGTTTTCAACAAATGACCGTGTGGTGGAATTTCGAGCCGTACTTCTTAAAACGAGCCCGGAAGTGCAGTAACTGTCAATGGTGTAGGTTATCGCATTTTTGCGGCATCTGTTGAAAGCCATGGACTTTGGATTTGATGTTGTTCCAGCAGGTTGGTGCTACGTGTCATGTGGCGCACGAAACCATTGATTTGTTACAGCAGAAATTTTATGGGCGGCTCATTTCGTGCAACAGTGATCGCGGTGCGATCTTACACCGTGTGACTTTTATTTTGGTTTACAGCAAACGCAAGCCAACCATTCCTGAACTTAAAGAAGAAACCCGACATGCTATCGCAACATTTGACCCACAAGTTTGCGAAAATGTGATTGAAAATTTTGTCAAAAGAGTGCACGAGTGACATATGAGACGTGGGGACATTTGCCGGACATTATTTCCCATGTTTAATCGGAGTATTTACTCTTTCAAAGAATGTCACAACTTTGCCAATTCATGCATAAATAAAGGTTCATTTTGTAAATTTAAATGCTGCGTTACTTTTGAGACACCCTGTACATATAACCAGTCTCGTAAACAATGCTTTCGTCTCCCATTATTTAAGTTTTCTCATAAATTTCTATTGATATTTTGTTATTAACTACTTTACTGCAATAACCAATTTTTTTCCTCCTATTGCCTAACATCGACTTGCTTTACATTATCTAACCAGTTTGCAAGATTGACCACAGTGTCAAATCTTCTGCTTTAGTTAATGCTCGTTCCGTGTGCAAACAATCGGTGAGTAATTTATTGTCCTCCAAGCTTTCGGCCATCGTGACTCCGTGCCTGCTTCATGTAACTCTCTGTGTCGAAGAAGCCAGAAACCAGTTCAAATCATCTGGATTCGTGTCAGTGCAGCAATAGCTAACCGCGAAATGGATGTAAGGGTACAAACAATATAAAGAGAAAGATGATAGATCCCTTAGGTAAAATCACGGCTCGAGGCAGATTACCTGATATCAGCTTGTTTATTTCGGGCAATTGTTGCTACTGTGATTTTATAATAAAATAATTTTTTATGTTACTAGTTCGGTCCTTGAATATTTACTTTTATATTTCTCAGGGGAAGTGGGAAATGAATGACTCAGGGCTGCTTAACACTAGAACGCCATAGTTTCAAGTAACCCCTAAAGGCTACTAATTTCTTGTACATTTTTAATCATGTTTCTCACTGAAAACTATGGAATTTTCCCCTTATCGCCTTCTAGCCTAGTGTGATGGTGTACAATAAACGATTTTGCTTCTAAATTGCAAGCCAGGTTCAAATCCACTTTGCATTTAGCTTTCGGAGTGAGTTCGTATATACTTTTTTTTTTGAGTAGTGTTTAACGCCCGTTTTAACTACTGAGGCACCACAGGCGGTGGACACTGATATATGATGAAATTATATATTGGTAAAGGATACTTTTTTTTAAGGTAGGAAGCGTTCCAGACCTAAGTTTAGGGTACCTCCCCTGCATTTGCCAGTTATGAGGACTGAGGAAAACCTGGAAAACACCTCAGTCAGGGCGGACGGTCCTGGCGGGATTCGAACCCCAGACCTCCCGCTCACGAGTCCACGCCTTAACAACCTCGGCCACTCATGGCGGTTTTGTATATGCTTGGTGTCTGCTCAGTATCACATATTTAAGTGTTCTTCTAACTAGGGCCTATGAAATTTCTTACTTACCAGACGACTGTAGTGATGTAGAGGAAACAATGTGACTTCTGAACTGCGAACCAGGTTCGAATCCGCTTCTGTTTTCAGATATTTTTATATTTATGGTTTTTGCTCACGTATCGCGTATGTTTAGCGCTTTATGTCCCCAGGCCCCTTTGCTTATTCATTTAATTCAATGAAACATTCACGCGTTTGTTCCTTTATTCTTTTGTTTATCCTTTATAAGTCATCAGGGTAAATTGTTTTAGTATTAAAAACAAAGTTATTTATTTTTTATTTCAAGTATAAGCTCATGTTTATCAAAAACAAGAATATTTTATTATACGAATTGGGTTAGCTCTATGCTATGTAGTAATAAATTATTTGTACAAAAAAGACAAGTTATACAAACACGGGTTATATCTATACAGAAAGCTGTTACATAGAAGCATTCTCAGACATTGATATGCCCCTTTTTGCATGTTTTTGATTATACAAGAACCACATACAAATTTTTTACATGTCGAACAACTGTCTTTGTTTTGTTTTTCTTACATAACTCTATTTGAGATGTCTTGCGTTTAGCGGGCTTAGATGTTCCTTCACCCCTATAATCAGATGAGTGATGGTGACAGTAGTCCATGAAAGCTACATGACAATGAAAAACTAAGCGAAATTTTAGACACGGATACAAGATCTGATAAACAATGACTCCGCATTTCGCAATGTTTGAAACATGTTTGTTGTGCAGTGATGATTATTGTCGCTTACAGCTACACAATATTGATCGTCTACGGAAAGCGATGATAAATTTGCTATAATTTTAAAAAGTTACCCTTGAAATGGGGGAAAAACAATGTTGAAAGGCTAAACGCCATTGAAAAGGATTAAAAGTCACAAAACTACAGAAAAATGCTTATAAAAACAGTAAAAATAAGAGCGTTGGAAAATCAAAAGCGGCAGTTGACCGCCATTGGGCGTTCTAGTGTTAACCTGATTCACAAGTTTTTCGATTGAGCTATATTTGTAGCTGGGTTTGCTGAAAACACTGGTTGTATGTTTGTGGAGCAGATTTGGAGGTTTAGAAAATAGGTTTGTGGCTCCATTCGTCAAAAGTAACTCGGGGCTGCTTGATTTGCATCGTATCTATCCAAGGAGGCACATGACATTCTTGAGGAGATGAACATTTTTGCAATTGCATACAAATTTTCGAGTACAGGGTTCGAGGTTATTGACGAATGATGGCAATAGTATAGGGAATATTGGAGTACGGATAGAAGATGTGTGCAGGTAATCTATGGTCTGTACCGTAGATAATTCAACGCATTTTGTTCTGTAGGAAGGAATTCTGCGGATTGTGGGCGGAACCGCAGATTCCCAATACAAAACAACGGCAGATATTATCGCTGGATACACCCGTAGCTTAAGAATGGGGTACAAATTCCAGAGAGCGGCATATCTTTGTTGAGCTTTAGTCATTAGCACATGTTGGTGAGATTTCGAGGTGCCTCGCACAGCTGACCTAAGGGATCCGCCCGCTATGCAACACGAAGACCTACCGGAGACGGGGAATATTGGGCAAGAATAGCACAAGCTCCGCACGACTCCTTCCCGCAGCATATTCCAACACAGGTCGCAGATCAACACGAAAGCACACGTGTAAGATTTAAACGATTCGCTTTCTAAAACATAACATTTAACTGCTGTTACTATGTACATTATTGTAACTGTTTACATTTTAAAAATAACACGTGTGAAAAGCTACCATATAAAAGCTGATTGTTAGCTTAGTGATATTCCAGATTGTGGACCGTATTATTCCTAATTTATTACGTCTTAAACTATGTATGACTATTAATAAGTAATTAAATACGCAATATACACCTAAATAGCAACAAAAGTTAAAATAGGCATTTATGGACACTTATAAATATATTTTATTTAATAAAATTTTATCAAAAATTAGTTTTTAACTGCAATTCCTATGTTTTACAATTACTATTTCAATCATGTGACGTCATCTTAAAATTGATCAATGAAATGAAACAAAATTTTGAATTTTGACCAATCACAACCGGATTACGGAGTGAAATTATCGAGAAAAAATATCAAACTCGTTTAATTACGCGACGTGCGTTTGTCTTGTGGTCAGTGTAGCCATCTCTATAATTCCTGAACATGCATCAGTGACCACTTTCGCTAGAGGTAGTGCGGAGCTATTGATAGCAACAAAAGCATGGACAATCGACAATCATAACGCAAAATGGAGGGTTCTTCAAAGCGTTTTAGTGATGCGTCAAATGTGCAAATTGATCGTATTATTAGGAATTAAAACCACAGAATACAAAGAAAAATAGAGACCTTTAGGTTATCTTGTTTTTCTCAGTTGGTAATAGAAAATCGAATGATAGCGATTTTAATAATCAACTTATGTCCATTTCAGTCTCACGGTTTCTGAATATAATAAATATTCAAAAGTATAACATTTTATACAAGTGTTAATATTCTGTGCGCGGATTTTAAAAATATATTACTTTTATTCTTATTCTATTCAAGAAATAGTTCTAAAACCGTATTTTGCTCTTCTCTATTGGCATTACTAACAATCGATATTCTTATATCGCAAGATTGCTTGAAAAGGTTAAGTATAAATATACAATTATTAAATTTTGTAAGTCAAGTTTAGAGGAATTATATTTAAATTTTTATTTTGTTCGTGAAATAGTCCTAATAAATATCACTCCAGAGTCTGAGCTGATTACGTTTGTGAATTTATCGGTAATCTCAGACCCTCTCGTGATATTACTTATGAAAAGAAAATATGAGCAATTAAGCAATGTTTACAGCTTTGTTATCATATACAATGGAATATTTAACACCATTATATAATAAATTCGTTCAGCTGAGCAACGAATTATGTGCATCCATTTCTTTTACTGTATCACTTTCTCTTAAATTGAATGGATTATTGGTAAACCGGCATTAGCACATATACATTCCACCAGCTCAAGACGCATGGGGAATGCAGTCACTTGAATCCCGGTAATCAGGTCCCGGAGATAAGAACTGTCCGCACTATGAGTAAAAAAACATGCTGTCAACTTTAACAAGCGGTGTGGCCAACTCCTCAGAGTGAAATCAGAAGTACTGAGTCAATGTTTCCATCATACAAACGATGTCATATGCCGCGACAACAGAGAAATGAACCAGCCATAACATATCCATACGGCAAGAAAATATCCGAGTCTACAGGAACTGCAATCCCGAGCGACAGCGGAGAGAGCCGAAGCTGTACCACAAGAAGCTCCAGCAAAAAAAATGTTGCATTTTTTTGCTAAACGTAATGTAACCTATGCGTTGTCCTTCGTAGCTTTGTGCCGCAATATGCTGCTCCTTATTACAAAACTGAGCTTTTCACTTTTTACCACCCGTTGTCTTATTGGAATTAGAAATTAATTCATATATATATATATACACTAACCTGTCTGCTAACCTCGGGTAAATCCTAGAAACCGGTGGACCCAGTGGTTTGCTGCGACAAGCTACGGCCTGACGGCCTACGCTCACATCCTTTTCATAAAAATTAATAGCCGTTAATCTATTTTAATTTTTATCTAATATAAATATTAGATAAAAATTAATACCCGTTGCCTTATTGCAATTCCGAATATATATATATAATATAAAAGAAAAATAAAGTAATACTATTAACAATGTAACAAGTTAATAGTAAATAAAAGTAGAAAAGGATAAAACACTAAGATAAAAGTCACTCTTGAAATCACACACGCGCGCGCGCACGCACACATACACACACACATATATATACTACCCTTAACGATAATCTCGGGTAAATTCTAGAAACCGTTGAACCCAGTGGTTTTCTGCGGCTCGCTACGGCTTGATGGCCTACGCTCTCCTCCTTTTCGTAAATATCCATTTATAGCCCATTATAGTGCGTGGTATTATGTTATGGAGTACATAAATGTAATGGTGGCAAATTTCCTTTAACTCCGGCATGGGGGACGTAAGGATTCGAAACCACTACCTTCACAACTAGAACATGACGCTCAAACCGTCTGAGCTATCATACCTTTGTGTTATAAACCTTATTATCTAGCTATATCTGTGGAATTCAGCACTACCTCGTTGCTCGGGTCTGCAGCTCCAGCAGACTCGGATATTTTCTTGCGATAAGTCATAACATACCCTCAACTTGCCCAATTTCCTCATCCCTCCAGGACCTCGAGTTAATTGACAAACAGTAGGCGGCGCTCTGTCTGAGAGTTGTCGCCTCCAACCCTGGCGACTTCTCCGGTTTCTCCTGCCACCAATCTTCACCTTCATCATCCAGTAACGAAGCTCTCCGATTCTTATGCGCGCTTTACAAATGAACTAAGCTACTGTCCCCTACCGCCCGTGTTCGGAATGCCAGTGCCTGACTGGCAAGTTAGTTGGCATTAGTTGGCAACAGTTTCGAACAGTTTCTCTTTCAGAAATGGGAAATCTGTGACAGAGTTGATACATTTCCTCTCCCCTCCCCCCTTCCCCTCTCTTTTTTCTCCCCATTTCAGCCGACACGGTATGATTCATCCATACATAAAGAAGTCAGAAACGAGTTTCTCTGTTTCTCACCATATTTATAGATCTACATATGAACTACACAAATTTAGGAAATTTCATTATTTTGGTTATACAGGTTTTTCAATTTAAAACGGTTTACAAAGTTGAGGAGAAAGGAAAATAAAAATCAATGGACTCATTATTGTCAATAAATATTAGATAAATGTGAATCTAATATTAACATTCCCATCATTTTCGTATTTATTTATTTGGTTTATTTACGGACGCACTTTAACATCTCAAGTCATCAGTGTCCCATTCAATTCATGGCGTGGAACGTTAAAATTTCGTTACAGGCCTGTTCCTTCAGGCTTAGTGTTCTTGTACATGCCCTAATCTGCTACACGGAATCCACGGTTTTACTTTCCTTTCGAAAGAAGCCATATTTAGAATTTTTACTTCCGAAAAAATTCCGTTGACTCTGACCGGGACTGAACTCGCGTTCTTGGGTCTACAAGGCAAGTATGGTGACCACTAGACCACCAAGTCCGACAGTACTTTCGTAGGTTGAGACTTAAGTCAGGTTCCACCAACTACTCTATATTTCTAAAATAGATGCACATATATGTTGAACTATTACTTGAAAGAATATGTTTATATACTATATTATATATTTTCATATATGAAGTTGCTGGAAAAAGTATTATTTCTGCCTTGTATGACTGTTTAATTACAAATCTATGATAAGCGAAATGCTTTTTACAGGTATCATAGAAAAAATAATTTATTTTACGATCTATACACTAATTATGCTTTAATGTATTACACAATCTTTAAAGAAATATACTTTTAAAAGCACGGGTAATAATGTTCCATATTGAAACATGCTTTACAGTATAAAGTAATGCTCCGAATTGGCAAGGAATTTTGAACAAAAGAAAGAAAGCAAGAAAAACAAAGCACAAACTATAAAACGGGTAGCACAGTACAAGTTGTACCATCACCAAGTAATGATAGTTTCTACTCGGTTTTTACATTTTTTTCTTTCTGAGATTTTACAGTTGGAAATTATCTGATAATCTGTTATTGCGATAGCACATTTTAGCAAATTACGAAGGAATGAAGCTATTGCGGTGGGCACTGTGAAAAATCTGCTTATTTTTAAGTTATTTTATTTTTTATTTTTCTATTTTTAAGCGAATTCCGAAGGAATGTTAAGATATTGCGGTTGTACTAATAGAAATATTTATTTACTAATCTATCCAAATCTACATCGATCGTACCTACAATTAAAGAAAATAACATATTTCGAAAATATGCATATATTTAATATAAATAAAAAATAATGTAACACTATTAACAATGTAACTAAATTAACAATAATTAGAAAAGCAGAAAAGGATAAAGCACTAAGAAAAAGTCACAGGGTTGTAATCGCTATATTTCGAACTGCTTGAGTTCTTCTATGGCAAGAAGTTAAGTGAAGGTGGTAAAAATAAATATTGAATATCGAAGATGGAAACAGATGAAGCAAGCAACAAGAGTGTGTGGGGAGAATTAAATCTGACGTATTCATTTTTTTCCCCCAAACAGTCTTGTTGCTTGTTTCATTTGTTTCCACGCATAACGTTACCTTCGATATTCAATATTTATTTTATCACCTTCACTTGTCTTCTTGCCATAGAAAACGCAAGCAGTTCGAAATATAGCGATTAATCGGCGACTTCTTCTAAGTGTTTTATCCTTTTATGTTTTTCTAGTTATTGTTACTTTAGTTACATTCCTCTTGCATTCGCAATTTTTGTTTTTTCTCAACGAAACTCGGCACATAATCGTCAATTACCAAACGATACGTCGAGTTCGTTGACAAGCAGCATTAGACTACAGGGAGAAGCAGCTTGCGAACAAGACAACGAAACAAGGAAATCTTAGCGACAACGATTCGAGAGACTGCCTAGTAAGAGTCGATTACTGGCAGCCATCAGTTGGTAAGTCTGGCTCATTTCTGAAATTTGTTTAGCCCCTTATTACGACTGTACAAGACGGAATTAGTTCAGACGAGGTTTGTCTCATAGTTAGCGCTACTGCAGTATTTCTGAAGAATTAAAAGTTGTTAGTGTGCCTTGAAATAGTAACAAAAAGCGACTGAGAGAGTTTATTAGTAATATTGATGATGCATTTGATTTGATTGGTCCAGTCCATCATAAAGTTATTAAAGTTTGTGAAGGGCAAGATCACAGGGGACGTCCGTTAATAGTTAATAGTGAAAAATCTCACGGAAGCAATTAAGGGGAGTTTTAGAGGGAAATTATAGGATTAAGCGTACAATTGAGTATTATGCATGCAAAATAGAGCAGCAGTCGCATAGACGCTCCATGGTTTCTCCTACTTCTTTTGGAACACTTAGCTGTATCAGTTGTGTATTCTGTAATAGCTTTACAGTTAATAATTAAAGGGATGCCCCAACGACCTGAGGTACAAACCATGGTAAATAAATGCATCAGTGGTTACATCAATGACAACTTCTTCTTTTTAGTTTCTCGAACACTTTAAAAAAATAGCATGTTCCGGAAAGAGTGTAGTTTATTACGAAAGTGTCACTTCTCACTCTTAAGGTGAACTATCACAAAGAAGCGGGAATATGAATGCATACCAGTTCTATAGCCACTAAATTCAATTTGTTACCTTATTCAAATATTGTGGAATCGTTCTGCAACTGTTGGTTTGGCAATTAATCGATTTTCTTATATCGTACTCTGTCTTTTCGCACATTGAAGAGAGCGCCACGGGTGGCCGAGGTCGTTAAGTCGCGGACTCGTGAGCGGGAGGCCCCACCAGGACCGTCCTCCCTGACTGAGTTTTTTTCTAGGTTTTCCTCAGTCCTCATAAATGGCAAATGCCGGATCGGTACCCCAAACTTAAGCCTGGAACGCTTCCTTCCTTAAAAATATCCTTTCCCAATTTATCATTCATTTCTTGTATCATCAGTGCCCACCGCTTGTGGCGCCTCAGTAGTAAAAACGGCCGTTAAACACTATTAATAAAAATACATATTGAAGAAGCTACATTAGAACAGTTCGAGGAGTACATTGTCTTTACTAGAAACATCCCGTCTCCTTTTCCTGGCCTTTAATCTTAACCTACCTGCCTCCGTTTCATTGTAACGTAGCAAATTCTTCTAAACCCAGAAAAGATATCTCAGAAAGCGAGCCGAGTCTGAAACATGGGATATTTTTTGGGATTGCTGGATAATTGCTGAGGTGAGACGAAGCCCAAGTCAACGCTCCAGAGGAATCCGAAGGTGCGGCGGTACCTGCAGAAGGCAGTCCGAATCAAATCCGTATACAGGAAGATGTTATAAGCGGCCCTTATAGCATCCCAAGGGACAACTTGGGGTGACGAGCCAACAGAAGATGTCAACGCGAGATTAGACATTAGAGATGAGGGGAGTTACACCAGCCATCACTGAGTTTCTGAACTTCGAAACTTTGGTGTATCCTTCAAATAGAGGTTAATCCATTTCCATTTTGGCAGAAAATGACAATAAAGTTAATGCGTACATTTGTACATTTCAATTTTCAAGGCTGCCAAGCCTGTTCCACAACTTTTGATCGCAATGATAAGCATCTCAGAGAATTGACAGATGGCGTAGAGGCAATAATCGTGACAAACAACGAGTCTTTCTTAAATTTGTGGAATCAAAAGTTATAAGTGAAGCTAAAAACAAATTACTAGCTATTTCGGAAAATGTTAAGGCGATTAGAAGAAAATTATTCTGTTTGGATAACCTTAGAGTGTTACGATAGACACAAGGGGGTTAGATCTAAGGAGTGAAATAAGAAGCAATTTGGAAAGGACAGACCAAAACACCAAAAGATATATTAAACTATTTTTAGGATTAGCATGATATTATAGGAAATACATTGATAAATTCGATAAAATTACTTAATAAAGAAGAAAACTAGACAGGGAGTGAAAGAGAACAAGGCAATTTTGAATTATTAAAATATAAATTAACTTATACACCTTTGCTACAGTATCCAGATTTTACAAAAATATTTATATTACCTACTAATGCTAGTAGTTATGTAGTAGATTCTATTTTAAGCGAAGGAAAACTGGGATAAAACAGACCTATAGCACACGCAAAGTGGACGTAAATTAGGCTGTACTAAATTACAGTACGGTAGAGAAGGAACTATTGGCCGCAGTATGGGCGTGCAAGCATTTTAGGTCATACTTGTTAGGAGGAAAGTGAATGGATTTATCTGGATTATCGATGCAAAAGACTCAAGTTCCCACTTGGTGGGATGGAAAATACTTTTAGATGAATATGAATATGAAATACAGTATATCTCTGGAGCAAGGAAAAGAATCTCCTTAATTCTAATTGCCTCAGTAGGTACACTGCAGAATGCTTCGCAGCTAAAGCGAAAATTATTGAGGAAATTCAATTGTCCAATTGGAGGTCCTCAACGGATTAAGTGAACGATCAAATGGATTAAATTATACATATATTGGCCAAGCATAGAACAAGATGTTGCAAAATTCATAAAAAAATGTAAGATATATGAAATTAACAAAGACACAGTCTAAAGCTTAACTACCATTACAAATTACCGGCAACACCTTAGAATAAAATCTACTGGATTTAGTAGGCTTATTACCCCAGACTGAAAAAATTATTATGTACTTGCTAACCTACCAAGACAATACACTATAATGGTTCCTCTTGAAACGCAAAGTAATTTTGATTAATGTTGTGTTATTTTATGGAATACCTTCAAACTTTATTACAGACCAAGGATCGAACCTTTTGAGTGATATGTTTAAACAGTGTAAATTACTTAAAATAGAACAAATACAACTTTCCACCCGGTAAATATAGGAGCCCAAAACATTAGTCAGTTACCTAAGATGAAATCTTAATTGGGAGGAATGGATATCTTTTGCTTGTTTTACATACAACACAATCCCACATTCAACCACTAAATGTACACCATACGAGGTCATGTTTGGCGGAAAAGGTCATCTGCAACTTTTGTAGTTTTACGGCGATATTATGAATAAAAAAGGGAAAAAATGCTAATTGGCCACAAGATAGCTAGGCAAAGGCTAATTTTATTTAAACAAACGCAAAGTAAAAGAGTGAAATTCAATGCTACCGGAAACTATTAGCTTCCACCCTCATAAATAAATTAAAATTTACACATTAATGAATTAATGTAACTTCTTTATTTTAATCATGATTTTAGTATCAGAATGTATTCCCTGTACATGTGTTGAAGTATTGTGTGTATGATATATATTCTCTTACCAAAGTGCAGAAATACTCTAGCTAAAAACTTGAACTGGAAATATGGAATAGAAAAATCTATTGCCGTTTATATATGACCCAAGCAAACAGGGAAAGGCCGATATTTCTTGGAGAATTTGTAAAGCAGATGTTTCTTTTGTATGTTGTTATATGTGCCGCCTTTTGTTATATTAGGAAGGGCGAACGTAATAAACTCATGCTATGCTAGAATCGGTGAAGACACAGGGCGATAACCTTTCAAGAAAAATGTTAACGGTGTCATTCTGATACTTATGAGATGGAAGTCATGTAGGTATGATTAGCCAATCAGGAAAATAAAAAAGACTGGATGGAAATATATTAACCATATTCTAGATCCTTCTAAAATCATATTTTGGAAAAAAAAAAAAAAAATAGCTTCGGGAGACTGACCGACTTCAAGGTTTAATTAAGCTTGTAATTTTGCGGCCCAGCATTCAGTTTTCAGGAGAGTTCTCCGTCAGCATCTTTCGTCATTCATTCAGGGTATCGTTGCATTCCTTGTAACAGTTTTAGAGAATAAACAATAGGCAATATTGGAGGTATCAGTGGCAATAGTGAACTTTAATACTCGCTGAAGACTAGTATTAAGTATAAAAATCGTCGCGTATGAAATATCGTGGGTGAACTAATTAGGAAAGCCAATATCATTGGTGAACTAATTAAGAGATTCTTGTAGTAGTGCGAAAGTGTCTATAATAGCACAAGATATTCTCCAAGGAATAACGGTGGCCCAATTAAGTGGAATAGACTTTGACAATAAATCGTGTTTCATCTCATAATACCATAAATCTTGTTAATCCCCTTATTAATCTCTTGACTCCTTTCCCTGTGGTCTCCGGATAACAAAAAGTCCAGCAAAGAAAATAAGTGCTAGCCCAGGTAACGCAAGTCAGCGGAAAATCATCATCCCTGAGAATCCATTATCAAATCATTAATCAAATCCTTCTAAATATCTCCTCCAATCTTACATACAATTGTCGCATTATTTAATTAGCGCTGCAAAATATAGATGATAATAAACATGAGGGTGAATATGGTTACCGTAATAGCGAGGATCCTTGCAACGTGGGCTGAATAACTAAACACACAATAAGTTCATGAAGTACGCTGGAGAACAGGCTGATAAAATAGGTACAATTTTATTTTATCCAATGCGGTGAAACGTTTTCTCAGACATTAACTTAGAGCCAATACGGAATAAATATTGATTTTTTTATTTGATTTATTTACGGACGCTCTTTAACATCTCAGGTCATCAGCGTCCCATTCTACTCAGGGTGAGAAACGGCCGTCAAATTTTGCTCAGAGGTTTCTTTTTTCAGGTTTGAGATTCTTAATCGTGCCGTAAATGTTACAACACGGGATCCACGGCTTTACGGCTTTACTTCCCTTCCAAAAGAAGCCATACTTACGATTTTTACGCCCGAAAAAATCCATCGGTCCTGGCCGGGTTCGAACCCGCGATCTTGGGTTTAGGAGGCAAGTATGGTAACCACTACACCACCAGGACCGACGCGGAATATATAGAAACAAACTAAGCACCATCAACGAAAGGTTTCTAAATTTTGTTCTGAGTTGACAACAACAACAAATACAGAATAAACAGGAATACTTTAAATTTTGTGGGAGAAGTAATTAAAAACTTATTTGGAACTTTAACAAATTCAGACATAGAGGAATATAACAAGCATGTATATCAGCTAGAGACAGAACTTCAGAATTTCCCTACACAAATCAAAAGAACAAATGACTTTAATTAAGCCTACAATTTGTTAACACTGCTAAGAGCAAATCACAACGAAAAGGTTTCAAAATAAGGGCTTTCTAAATTGACAAATTACAGTATAGGCAATTAGTACTTTAAAAGATAAGTTTGGAGTAATTTGTTTAATTAATGAGCAAATGGGAGTAATACAAAGTGAATTATACAAGAGTCAACATGCATTTGAGATTGTAATAGATACATTTGTGTATGCTGAAAAAGGGGGTGTTACAAACTCAGTTTGTTAACTATGGAAAAAATAAGACGTGTTTTAAGTATTCCTTTCTCTGCTTACAAAAAAAAAAAAAAAAAAAAAATAGGCGTACCTCATACATAATTTTTTAAAACAGTATTTAATTTATGCTGTAGATATTCAGTTATGTCTTCTGCATTGTATAACCTCTTCCGATAAGGCGGAAAGATAACACATTTTCATTAACTCCAGTGACCCTATTCGTGAGCAATGAATTGACAGGCTGCTTTCAGCCAAATTGTTTACAATTTATATACACATGACCCAATGGAGATTATGAATCCACTCTGTTACTTCCTTCCACTATTAAAATTCCTAACGCACCTGAATTTTGAGTGTGAAATTTTCATAAAAAAAAGGAGGGGTTCCACTATATTTAAGCAACCAATAACCTCCCTTCCACAGACAATAACAATTTTATATGTGTCGAAGAAACTAAAAAAATTTGAGGGCGTTTATTAGGATGGCTTTATTTAAATGCCAGCTCCACATTGGGAAGCCAAATTTACGGCGGTTTATTAAGAGGTGCCAAGATTGATGAAGGAAGGTGATGTTTACTGTTAACGTAGTATATCGCTGCCTAGAAAGAAGTCCGCGTTGAACCCTCCTGCTGCCGCCATCGTCTCAGGGACGCTGAAATTACTGTAAGGTTTTTCTGGAATTTTACCAGGGGAGCAAGGGATAGGACGATCACTGAGGAGACACTGTGGAAGTTGCGGATTAAACTGTTCACAGTTCACTGTTCACTTTATTGCTGCTTTTCCTTGGACGACACTTTCTTACCATTAGCAAGGGTATGGGGAGTTTTAAATATTTACTGACCCTGTACTTACAAATTCTATAATCATTCGCATCGCATATTTAAAATTACATTATCAATATCTTCCAAACAGTTTTACTGTTCCATTCACGAGTTATATTTCTCTTTATCTAAATTGAACAGTTCTATCTCACTTCCCGAAACGAACTGTGTGCTCTCGTCTCTTAAGTCGAACTGGTCAAAAAAAGCCTTCAAAAATGCTTTTACTAGACTTTCTACGTCTTCTACGTCTTCTCTTCAAATTTCTAAACATAGCAGACACGTCACCAAGTTTCCTTCCTGTTGACTTAATCTCTTGCCGCTGGAAGTTTCTCGAAAAGACATCTTGAAATCCGAGAACTCATTGGCTAGTCTCAATTCATTGTATGTTGGCTAGAAACGTTTTTAAGGGAGCGAGAATTTCTCTCTTTTTTTAAGAGACGGTTGCCCAAGGTGAAAGCTATTCACCACAGTCTTTTTCAAGGGCATTTTTACTTTGATGAAAAGAAAGGTCCCCTAGCTATTGAGTATATGACCTTGCTTATGGCCTCAGAAAGTCGTTTTTGTTCCATGAAAATTTTCGTCTTTCCAGCCAAGATTTCCTATTCTCAAACAATCTACATCATTTTACATAATTGTATCATGAAATATGAATCTATGCAAATTAATTAATTAAACAGGATTAAATCTTTATCTTAGTTAATTAATTGTACGGGATCAAATCTCGATGTCCCGTTGCAGGTTGAAATAAAAAAATAATGAAAGTTTACTTTAGGCCTCTTGGACAGGAGTGCAACGCTTTCGCATCATGTTTCGCTGAGGCAATACCAACAGTGATGGAGCAACTGTGAATTGTGTGCCCACAGCCCCTATAAGTTTTAACTGTAATTTTCATAGAGATTGGGCCACTGATTTTTAATAAGTTACAGTTAGAAGCGCCATGTGAACATCCTGTCATAGCGGACGATCTGAGGATAGCAAGAATCAACACTAGTGAGATGGGGGAAAACCCCCTGATTGAAGAGCAGCGAAATCAAGTCCACGTGGTATGTGACAATTACATCTCGGGATACAATAAATTTCTCTTGTTGCAATTGCTGCAGCAGCTGCACTTTCCGATTGAGAGACACAGTACCTATGCAGAGACCATTTGTGTTTAGTTAGTACAATCAAATATGTTAATGCTAGGGTTCAGTATTAACAACCACCTAACGAATCAATCAAATTATGTGCATAGTAATGTAAAATTTGAGGATAATTCAAACAAGATGTCTGATTCTGTTGCCTTTAGGACTATATGTAAATAAAAGACATTCAGATTGGTACTTAAAGATTTCACCAATAATGGTGACGAAGGGGAGGGCCTGAATTTATTATATTTTACTAAAATTTAAGAGTTACTAATAATTGTACACAGGGTATTGTAAAAGTTCTCGACCTGCCAAGAAGACAAAAGATTTAAGAGATTTTTTCAACATAGTCACGTTGTAAATCAAAAACATTAGTTCAACATCTTTCCAACTTTTAATACCCTCAGTAATATAAGATTTGTACAACTGTGAAAAATAAGCGCCTGTTTCGGCTTCAAACCCATCATGTAATGTGAATATTTGTCCACCCAGTCATTTCTTCAGGTTTGGGAACAAAACGTAATTGGGGACCAAATCGGCAAATGTGGCGGAGTGGAAGTACTTGGAAGCAAAGTTTATGCAATTCTGCAGCAACAGTTCCAGGGGTGTGTGGAGACGCCTTGTCGGAATCAAAAAGAAAGTTCTTTTACGCAAGGTGTGGACGTTTAGCGTGAATAGCATTCTTCAGTCGGTCCAGTAGCGAAGTGTAATACTCCCTGGTAATGGTTCTGCCCTTTTGGAGATAGTCTACGAGCACCACACCATGAGAACCCCAGAAAACTGTGGCCATGACTTTTCCTGCAGATAGAACTGTTTTTGCTTTCTTTGATGCACTTTCACCTGTTGCACCCTCTGTTTGGACTGCTCCTTTGTATCTGGCGTGAGGTGATGAATCCAGGTTTCATCTACTGTTCTGAAACATCGAAATCACTGAGTCTAAATACTCTTGTCAAATGTTCATTCGAATGCGTTTTTGGTCCATTGTTAACAAACGCGGCACCTATTGAGCACAAGGTTTTTGCATATCAAAAATTTCTGGTTTAATGAGGTGGATATGGCCTATTGAGTTCTTTGCAATATCAGCAAACTCACGCACCTTCAATCGGCGATCATTGAGTACGGCATTGTGAGTTAGTTACAATCTCGTGATCGTAACCGTTTTGGGACGCTCTCAGCACTCATCATCTTTGATGGATGGATTCAGCAACCTACTTTTTAACCTTCGAAAACGAAGAGGAAGAATCATTTAACATGGAATCTAACTCCTTTTGTATTTCTGTTGGGGTTAAACCCTTCTAAATAAAGTAATTTA